>JBAMIE010000041.1:2867734-2878214 GCA_037177295.1 Kaempferia parviflora | reverse complement strand
GGACCTCTTAGAGGATCCAGGCCTCTTCGGGGGGGGTCACTGCCACTGATGCAAGTTTCTCACTTGAGGACACGGGCGATGTGAATTGAGGAGAGATATGAGTCTCTTCCATTCCCACAACTTTCTCTTCGAAATCAGCAGGAAGTGCAGCTATCTCAGACAAACTTTGGTCTGCGGAGGAGACTAAGGGAGTGTGTAGCAAGAGATCCACAGGTAGTGTTGATTTTGTCTCTTGCATATCCTATATTTTGGCCTCCTCCACTAGAGCTGTTTCTATAGCAAGCACCCCCCTTGAAGTAACCTTCCCAGAGTCCGCGGCAGACTCAAGTGAAGGATCTCCAGTAATACCTAAAGGAGTCAGGGTTTTTTCGTTAGCCTCCTCCCATTTGAATAAACTGCTCATGGATCTTCCCAGCATGATGCTCTCTGTCAAAACCAATAAGAGAACATAAATTAGTATAAACAAGAAGGAGAAAAAAAGGAAAACTTACTTAGGCTGCCGGCGAGTTCCTCAGCACGAGGGCTAATTCCAGCTCTATACAGGAGACCCTCGCATCAAACCAATCCAACCCCGTCGAACTTCATCCCGGACATAGTCCCTTTCGTCGGAGATATCCGGGGGCTAGTTGGAAGGTACCTAAATCTACTGGTGGTGGCAATTCATCAATCCACCGAATAGGGGAGAAGGGATGTTCCGGGAGGTGGATGAAGAAAAACTTTTCCTTCCAGCCCTTGTGAGAAGAGGGAAGTCCCCCAATGAAGTTATGGTGAGAGCAAGACATTAAGTGAAACACTCCTGATTCGGAGGAATGGGGAACGAAGAAATAATGGAAAAAGACGGGAGTGCGAGGAATGTCGAAGAGTTTGAAGAGGAAGGTAGCCCCACTCATCTGAATGAAGGCGTTTGGCACCATCTGATGAAGAGGGATGCCAAAATATTGGGAAGGCGCCATAAAGAATGGTGGAAGAGGGAATCGGAGCCCGTACTCCAGCTGACCCAGAAAGAAGGTGTAGAACCCCAAGGGAGGTTCTACTGGGGCTTGATCAGGACTAGGAACACGGAGTTCAAACCCCTAAGGAATTCCGTAATCTTCCCTGGCGGCTTGAAGAGTACTCCCTTTGATTTTCGATCGTACCTCATCATACCACTTAGAGACACTCTTCCGGGGTTTTCTTGGGAGCAATTTCTTTCTTCACTCTCACCATGATCCCGAGATGACAAGGAAGAAAGAGTAGAATAGAGGGGAGAAGAATTTACTCGCAAAAACCCTAAACCTCGGAGAAGAAGAAGAAAGCGAAAGTGCAACGCGGCATCCGTAAAAGCAATAGAAGGCAAAAAAATGGCTCAGTGATTTCTTTTATATGAGACCAACCGATTGAAAGGCGTGATGGATAGTAGTAATTAACTAGGTATGTTATGTCAAAGAATACAGACAGCCACTGAGTTAGATGATTGGAGGGTTGGTGAACTTTCTCTCCTGACAATAATCAGAAAAGGACAGATGGATAATGAACACGTGTCCGAATGAGTGAAGGGGATCAGAGCAGAAGTCATTACCTTGCTCCGTGCAGCAAGGCGGAGCGAATTTCAAACGCGAGCGGACACGTGGTGATCTCACATAGGTGGCTTACGATACGATGATCTATGCTCTTTTAATGCGTTTAATGAGCCATCAATCATCGTCGCCTCGAAAATAGAGCATAGCTGAGCGGTAATGATGATATTAAGTTTTAGCATTAAATTCAAGACTTTCACCTAGAGCAGGGAAAAAGAAATAGGGAGAGATAAATTCTCTAAATTCTTCCTTCGCATCATAAGTTTTTATAGCTCCAATCATTCGATTAATACTCCTTCGATTAGACTTGAAGGGAAGACTATTGATCTGGGTGATAAGGAAGGCAAAGAACATAAAAAGTGACGTGGCCACCAGCTTGGATAGGAAAAGCTGACATCGGCCAAAGGCTCTTGGGTCCACCTTGGAGGAAGAGTGCCTGAGGTCTATCCTGGTAGGACAGAACTCGAATGCTAGCCCGGGAAAGTAGAACTCGAGGTCCAGCTCAGGAGAGTACTACCCGAGCGTCTACTGGGGTAAATGTGCCCGAGAGCCAGCTCGGGAGAATGATACCCGAGCGCTTACTCAGGTAAATAGTACTCGAGGTACACCTCGGGCATATATATTTGGAAATCTTTTTTAAGGAAAGATTTCAAGGGGTTGTTTTAGGTAAAAGTCGCCCAACTTCTCCGGGGATTTCGGCAGAATAACTGTCAATATCTATAGCAATATTTAAGAAAAACTCGTCTAACATTTATGGAAAATTATCCTATTTAATTAGGACTATGTCTAGTCTTGATGGGAAGACTTCGCCTAAATTGGAATAATTGATCAATAATTAAGAAAATAACGGGAGAAAAGGTAAGATTTTCCGTGAATGCCGAAACGGTTGCAAATCCTAAAAACCCTCGACGCCATGAAGGAAGGGATATATAAGACACCATGAACGAGGAGTAAGGGACTCTCTTCTTCGGCCTTCTCTAAATTCCGCAAACCCTAATTCTCTTTCTCTTTCTGACTTGAGCGTCGAAGGGACATCCGCCGGAATCCTTTCCGGTATGTCCTTTAACGTTCGTGTTAATCTTGCAGGGCACATCCTCTCCTTCTCGGTCAACATCCTTATCAGAAGCCTCGTCATCTTCGGCTATCCAACTAGTTTCTCTCCGGAACAAAAGAGATCAAACTTTTTTTTTTTATTAAAGTTCTAAATTTGAAAATAAGAACCAGAATGAATTTAGGTGACCAAAAGTGAAACAAATCTAAGCGGTTTAAAGTTTTTAATGACTTTTGCGAAAATTCATTAAAAATTTAAAAGACTATTTTTTTTTAAATATAGATAAATTCAAGAGTCATTATGAACAAACTGCGTTATTTTAATTTACATTTAAGAATTTTAAGGTTATCCATGACTTTGGATGAAAATAATTAATGAATAATAAATTTTTTATTTTTATTTGGCTTTGTACGGTTCAATTTGTTTTTTTAATTAATTATGTATTTTAATTTCGAACTGTAATGGATGGAAGGACACTTGATGGTTAACTCAATCCAGGTATTTAACTCCAAATTATTTTCCTCCGCGGAGATTAGAGGTGAATAATAATTTAATTAAATTGAATAAATCAATCTAATTTAAAAATTCAATTCGATTGATTTGGTATTTAAATTTTTTTAATTGATTTTTTCTATAAATTTTATTTGATTTCAATTTTCAAATGCCTTAGTTAAACTGAATAAATTAAAATAAAATATAGAATATGTAATTGCTAAAAAATTTAATTTTTATTATGATTAAATCTCTTATTATTTAAAAAATCAGTTTGTTTGGAAATTCAATTGAATACTGGATCGCTGGATCGCTGGATCGCTGTACCTCCCAATTGAATACTGAAGGCAGCCCTGTTTGTCAATCGCGAAACCCGTTAGGTTTTCCTGACCCAAAATACAACCAGCCCTTCCTCTCCCGGCGTCCGCCATCGGCGTCCATTCGCCTGCAGAAGTCGCGCGTCGCCTTCGCCTCGCTTCAATCTTGCCACGGGTAGCAGCGATACTTCGTACTCGCCTGCTTCTGCCACGACTGTAGCTCTACGTCGCGCGTGCTGCCACGACTTCCTCTTTTCCATTTGTCGAGCAGTAGCACCTTGCGAGGTTGCTATGGAGGCGGATCTGCAACGACTCCAGGCTTCAAGGTGGCCACATATTCCATCCCTTTCTTCTCCCTTTCCTTGACGATCCCCGCCTCCGCCTTGTGTTATCAACGACAGCTTTGATCCCCTTTTCCTCTCCAAGGTTTGGCCAGGGTTTATGGGTGGCGATCTGGAAGATCAAGTGATGGTGTGACCTCATCCTCGATCTGAAGCAAGTCTCTAATCTGAGTAGTAATCGAGTCTTCTCCATCCGATGGTTGACGTCATGGCCGCCAAGGAAGAGGGAGATACATCCCAACAGGGAAAGAAGTCCAGATCTAGACTCATCCTTCGCCTAGGTGCGCTTCTCGTTGCTCACAGCGGTCTCGTTAGGTACTTTCTTGTTTTCGTCATAACTTCATTATTGTTCGTCTTGTTTGATTTAATGCTCTGATCGTGTTCATTACTGTTCCTTGACGGTCCCAATCTTAAGTGTGGTGTGTTGTGCCGCTGGGATTATCGCTTTCCTCCTCCTCCCCGTCTTGGCCAACAACACATATATCTCTGAGAACGCCCTGATGCCAGGTTAGTAACCCATATAAAAATTGCCAATTTATTTCTTTTTTCACTTCTCAGGCAGATGTTTTTCCCTATTTAACTACATGCTCACTGATTCGAATGGCTTCAAATTTCCTAGATTAGGCAAAACACTTAAAAGGTAGAATGGTGTGCACTTTCCAACTTTCAAATGGCTATTTGATGGCCAAAAACCTATATTTGTTATTTTGAACTCATATTTTTGAAATTAAGCACCAAGTACGCTGAGTTTCAATCTAATAAAAAACATGCTATTGTCCCACTTGTGTCCTTCAAAAAGCATGACTTAAATTGCTATGAACCCTGAGTTATAGCAATAGATGATTTCACACAATGAAGTCACCTTGATTTGACATAAGAAGTTAAAGGAAATGGTTTGATAACTTACATTTCCAGCTATATTTAAGGTGAATGCAAGGTTCTAACCTGACCATTATATCAACACTGTTGATTTTAATTTTTGCTGAACCATCTACAAAAACAACTGAAGTGTCAACATTAGGTCCGTGAATCTTTTTGCAGATCAGGAAATCTAACTAGGTTATGTCATTATCTTTGATTAAGTAGGTGAGTTAGTTGACCTTACTGTACAATTCTAAGTCCAAATGGGTTAAAATTTCTATTTTTTATCAGTAATTCATGTTTTTATCAATGCATCTTGGAAGCCCGTTCTAATGAATCACATTTATTGGAAAATTTCTTGTTTTAATATTTTCAATCAGTTCTTGCTATAGTATAACACTAGCTACCTATAGAACTTGGCTTCATTTGCTTCATGAACTACATCATATCTTGCTACTATTTACTGAAGGAATTCATAATTGGCTATTTAATTTGATATGTTGATGCCTGCTTATTCAATTTCCACAATTTTTTAATATTTAGTATAGATATTGCAATTCTTATAGCCATCTCATAAATCCTCCTTTTTCTATGTTTTAACTTTGAATTCATTCTAGATTGTAGGATTGCTTTTCTGTCTTCTAATTTTCCTATTTTAGGACTTTGAAAGTCTATTTTTCATGATTGTTTGCTCCACTTTGGTTACTGAAAACCAATACAACCCTTATTTCTTTTTGCTTGGTGTTGTGGATATATGGGAAGCCATTGTGCTTTTAGTGTCCTTGTTTTTCTTGACTAATGATTATCCTAGTATACTTCTTATGATCATTGCTGTATTATTCAAAATGATGTAGATTGAATTCCTCAAAGATATCTATCATTGTGCATCATTATGAGAAAACATGTGCATAATACAGTTAATATGACTAATTCAATTCATGCCAATTGTGGATAAAAAGATGGAGTTAGTTTGAAATGCTCTACTTTAGTTACATTATAAAGTTTCAAGGGTTAACATCTTGAGTTTGATATAAGCGTAGAATGGTTCAACCTGGTTTGCAGATGATTCTAAAGATTGGAATTTGGAGGAATTAAATTGGAGTGAGATCCTTGGAAGAAACTTCAAAACTACATGTGATTTTCATCATGGAATTGCTCTTAATGGGAATAGTATGAGGGAAAAAGTTAATGTAAAAGAAATTTTCTCTTTGGGGAGGGATTGGTAGGTCCTAAAAGCGGTAAATTGTTGTTGCCTTGTAGTGGCTCTAAAAATGTAAGTAGGTGGCATATCAATGAGTCACTGTATAATGTCTTTACAGTTTAAATGGTACTTACTGACATTCTATTATCATTACAGGCATTATTGAAATCCTCATATTGTCAGTCTGCTGTCCATTTGCTAGGGAGATCGAAATATGAAAACTTGGAGATTAGGGTATTTGGGCCTTAAGTGATGAAGTGCTATTGAAGGCAAATTGTATAGTTCTGCACATATTAAGATGGAGTAGATCCAATAATAAATATGAATTGCTCTATTGAACCAATTAAATAAAAAGGCAATATGCAGCTTGCACACATTGATATGTACTGTTTGCTTTGGATGCCGAAGGCATGTGTGATATTTCAAATAGCCTTTTATAAACCCTAATTAAATTATCTCAATAAAATATATTTAAAATTAATTTTTTAATAAATTGTAATTAATATTCTGAAAATTTATTTTTTAATATTTTAAATTTCATTAAAATTTTTTAAAACAATTATAATAATTCAGATTTATATTCTAATATTTTTTTTATTGTTTTCAATTTCATTTAAAAATTTTAAAAAATTCTAAATTTTTTTAATAAATTAGATTTATATTATGATATATATATTTTTATTATTTTATTGTTTAATTGATATTTTTTTTACTATTTAAATTAATAAATAAATACTTTATATAATTATTATATAAAATGTAACATCTGTGCTAATTTATATATTTATTATACTAACATCTTTATTATACCAGAGCTCGGGGGCATATTGTGAAGACCTATCAAATCAGAGGAGTTGTAACTCGGATAATGGTAGTAATGGAGATAATGGGGTTAGTGGGATCACGAGGAATGTGGAAATAAAGGGGGGGGAATGGGAACTAATAGAGTTAGTGGATGTGGAGATTCAGATAATGGTAGTAATGGAGATAATGAGGTTACTTGGAGATTAAAACTTCACTCCTATAAATAACCATACACCTATCGAAGGAAAATCTTCATAGTAAGTAAGAGAAGACAGATTTTGGCAAAATTATTTTGAGAAGAAAGGAGAAGTCACTGTCGTATTAATTTCTAAGGAGTGCGGTAAGTAGGCTTATTATGCAAATGATGAATTCCGAAAGTGATAGGTTTATGTTTTTGAAAATTGTTTTGTTTCATTACTGTATTTCGAAAGTCATGAGAAACATGATTTAATTTTAGTGCCTACGTTAATATTTGTGTTGAGATTATTGTTATTTTACTATTTGAAAAACTATTGCTTTCCAAGAACTACAATATTTCTGTTTTATCCCGTGTTTACTGAGTGAGTTCCAAATCACTCACCCCTTACAACCCATTATAAAACCGGACCCGAGAATGAAATCGAGGATCGAGCAAGTCAAGTTCTGGTGATGGTTGATTTATTTCTATTGTCATAATGAACTCGAGAATCTACTCCAATTACTGAAGGAAGATTAGAATTCTATTGCCATAATGAACTTGTTAGAATATTGTAAATATGGCTAGGGATAATTTGGTATCCCTAAATATGGCTAGGGATAATTTGGTATCCCTAAATATGGCTAGTGATAATTATTTCTTGAATTATTTCCTAGAATAGAGGTTGATTTATTTCTTAGAATATGCCCTAACTTTGCATATAAATAGGACTTCTTTCATGTAATAGAATTAAGTTTTTCTCCAATGAAATAACATGGTATCAGAGCGAGCTTAGGTTTCGCCTTTTTACTCTTCTTCCTCCGCTGTTGTGCGTCCGTGATCGCGTCCCTCCGCTGCCGTCGTGCTGCCGCTGCTTCTCTTTCACGAAGCTTCTGTATCCGGAAGTCATCTCACAACAGTCTTCCTCCAGTGAGCCATCTAACTGTTCAACCCTCATCTTCTCCATCTGATTAGCACCTGTTTCATCCGTCATGGCTACCTCCGACACTTCCAAGCTGGATTTCTCAATTTTTACCAACCATATCACTGCACCGCTCTCGTCTTTGCTGTTGGATGGTAAGAACTACTCCTCTTGGACCTCTCACATTGAGCTTTGGCTTGTTAGACAGGGTTATGAGACACATCTCACCCAAACCGAATAAGATATTCAAGTCGTCGATTATCCTTTGTGGAAAAAGGTTGATGCTCAATTGTGTTGCATTATTCGCGCCACTATCCATTCATCTCTTAGGGATGTCTTCCGCACTCACAAGACCTGCAAGGCTGTTTGGACACAGGCTCAAAACTTTTTACAAACACCTCTTTGCGACTCTATCAAGTTTGTGAAGATCTCATGAACATCCTTAGTGCCCATCAGATTAGGATTCTACGTGGATCGGTCTTCAGCCTTTTGTGTGAGTTCAATGACCTACCCCCACTTGCGGCCACTCCTGTTGCAGAGCTTGAAAATCAAATTTTTTTTTGTCTTTGGCCTTATATAGTCTGCCAACAGATTACTCTCATATTCGCAGCCCCATGGAGGCCACCATGGACTCTACCTGGGCGACTCTCCTCCGTGTCCCTGCCAAAGCCTTGACATCATCTCCTTCTATTCCTGTTGACTCTTCCTCTTTGGTCTCTTGAAACAACATACCTCCACCTCGTAAGGGTTGCAAAGGGCACCCTTGGTTGGATCATTGTCCTTGGTTGGAGTCTACATGGTAGACCTCGTGCTGCTCAGATCGCCTAGAGTTCTGTTACTTCTTCAGTTTCCACTTCACAGTGGACACCGGATCCGACTCCACCGTCTTCTTATGATGACTTTCTGAAATGGTTTGAGGATCGACGGGATTTTGATCCCCCTGCTGCCGTTGCACAAGCTGGTAATTCCTTTGCTGGCATATCTCTCTCTTCGGGTCCTTGGTACTTGACTCTGGGACCACCGATCATATCATTGGTAATAGATCTATTTTTTTCTTCACTATCTACTTCCAGTTATTTACCGTTTGTCACCATGGCAAATGGTTCTCAAACTCAATCCAGGGTGTTGGTATTGTTTATCCTTCTTCATCTCTTTCCATTCATAATGTTCTTTATGTTCTCGGAGCTCCCTTTAATTTATTATCAATAAGTCAGCTAACTCGGTGTCTTGATTGTGTTACCTTGTTTACTAAATCTTTTGTTTCCTTACAGGACCGAAGAACGGGGAGGATGATTGACTTTGGATGTGAGTCCCATGACCTATATCGGCTTCATCGACCCTCTTGTTGGTTCGGCGGCGGCATCTCCACTTGTTATTCATGCTCGGACATCCTCGTCTTGATAAGTTGAAACAATTACATCCTAGTCTTTCTCACTTAGAGTCTTTGTCTTGTGAGTCATGTCAATTAGGCAAGCATGTTCGTAGTTCGTTTTCTCCTCGCATTGTAAGTCGGCCTACTTCTCCCTTTGCTTTGGTTCATTCCGATGTTTGGGGTCCGAGTCATGTTTCTTATGCTCAACTTAATATAATATAGTCTAGTCGTAAACCAAGGTCGGAGAGGCCTTAGGTAGTAATTGAGATGCCTTCAATTCAGACAAGAGATGACGCACGCTTCACAAGGACGCTTGGAAATGGCGTACTTATTGCACCTGGCACTAAGAACTCGAGTTCCGACTGCTGCTACAGTGTTTTAAAAGAACGTTATCGCTATTGTAGATTTACGAATTGACGGAATGGTGCTTTGTTCACACCTATGTTGATCTACCGCTGCTTTCAAATGCAATGATTGGGCCCCCCTAGCCCTAGACCTGAGGTCTTCACTTCAATTGCTCAGTCCAAGTATGCTGCAATTGGGGTCACGATATTTTGTTACCTTTAGAGACGATTTTACCCGTTGTACTTGGTTATATCTGATGAAGGATTGTTTCGAATTGTTTTCTATTTTTCAATCTTTTTTTTTATGAAGTTAAAACACAATTTGGTATCCCTCTTCGATCCTTACAAAGTGATAATGCATGTGAGTATCTATCTACTCCGTTTCGAACCTTCTTGGCATCTCATGGTGTGTTACATCGGACGTCTTGTCCTCATACCCCCAACGAAATGGAGTTGCAGAACGCAAGAATCGCCATCTTCTCGAGACTACCCGGACTCTTCTTCTCTACTCTCATTTTCCTCATCGTTTTTGGGGTGATGCCGTACTTATTGCTTGTTATCTTATCAATCACATGCCTTCCTCCACTTTACATTGTCAAATACCTTATCGTGTACTTTATCCAAATAGGCCCCTTCATCCTTTACCACCTAGGGTCTTTGGTTCTACATGTTTTGCTCATGCTATTGATCCTAGCATTGATAAACTCTCTCCTCGGTCGCATAAATGTGTTTTCCTTGCGTGCCCACGGTCTCAGAAAGGGTACAAGCGTTATTCTCCTACTCTCCGTCGGTATTTCATCTCTACTGATGTTACGTTCTTTGATTCGGTTCCTTTGTTTGACCTTCAGAGTCGTCTGAGTTTCCTCCTACGCCTGCGCTGGTCTTTTATCCTCCGGAGGATTCTCTATCAGGCGTGACGGCAGTAGAGGGTTCTCTATCACCCCAGCCCCAATTCCTCTGTTGCAGATTTATCAGCGTCGTCCTCGTCCTGCTTTGCCGCCGCCCAACACTGACTCTGCCATGGACCCATCTCTGGAGCCAGGT
>JBAMIE010000041.1:2843484-2857247 GCA_037177295.1 Kaempferia parviflora | reverse complement strand
GAGTCACCGAGAAGGAGATTTTTCATAGTGGAGGGTGCGTGCGTGTGTGGATCCTTGGACTAGTCACCTCTTCTTGAGGTGGATACTAAGTAAATACTATGAGTTAGCGGTTGTTTGAGTTCATCGTGTCTTTTCCGCTACAAATATTTGAAGACGAAGCAACCGGAGTTATTCACCCCCATCTAGCTCTGGAATCGGTGCTAACAGTACCCAAGCTTAAAAATGTAATATTCCAATCCGTCATTAAAATTACAAATAGAAAAGAAAAATAAAATATTGAGTGACAACTAACTACGACAAGATTATATAAAAAATTAAAATAAAATGGATGGCTAGATGACTAGAAAACGTGTTAGGCACATCATAATCATTCGTTAACCAATTAAAAATAGGACATTAGATGATGAATGGGCAAGTTATAACTGAATTGAGTAATAAGTGTAGAAATATGTTTGCGGAGATTAGTTATTATTATGCACAATCATCGTCTAGGAATTAGAAAAAACCAATACACCTTTCAATGAAGCATTACGATGATAGCACAAAAATAATAACTATTCTAGTTGTGTATCATTCCGCAAGCTAAGCCTGACACATGTACCACATTAAAAGTTAATAGAAAACCAATATATCCTCCACAACCTCCAATTTACAGACCAAAGAATCTAGAGAGGACTTAAAACACAAAAGAGAGCAAGGCAGATGACACATGCCAGAGCAATTTGATGCTCCTCATCTCCCTCCGTGCCTTCCTCTCTGACAACCCAGTTTCCAGTCATACCATGAAATAGGAATAGATGCTTATAGTAAAAAAGAAAGCGAAGAGGAAGAAAAATATTAGCGGAGCTTGTACTCGAAGGGTTGAAGAAGCAAGCCTCGAAGATGAAGGAGGCAGAGGCGAAACCGGCGAACGCAAGGGAAGAGAAAAAAGAGGCGCAGAAGAAAAGAGAGAGATGCGTAGGTTAAAAGTCCATCAAAATCTCAAGGATGAACAGATGACTTTTTCTTTTATTTTTTAAAGTTTACCAAGGGTTTGAAGTTTGTATCCAAATAATTTTTAAAGAATCCATGAAAATTTAGATACCAAAAGATTTTCATAGAGTTTTAAAAAGTCAAATTTCAATATCACCTGATATTTTAAAACTATATAAAAATCTAATTTGGATATCACTAAATTTGTATGGAGTTTATAAAAGTCTAGATTGAATACATCTACACTTTTAAAATCCATAAAAGTTATTAAAAGTAATTAAAATTCTAAACTTTAATACACCCCCTAATAGTATTATTAAAGACTAAATAGTAATTTAGTAGATTTAATTAATTTTCTAGCTGACCAGATTCTGATCAATTAGATTTAATAAAGGACAGTGATTCTAACTACTTAGATTTAATAAGTCAATGATTTTTGGTTTAAAGTTCTTCTCGACTTATTAAAAATTTTACTTTTGATTATACATGATGTATAAAAAATATTAAAATGAACTCTTAATTGATAGATTTTTTTTTAAAAAAAATATTTTAATAAAAAATCAAAATTAAATAATCATAATCGTTTAAAAAAATTATTTACGTTTTTTACTTTTATATAAAAAAATTATAGTTAGTTATTAAATAATTTAGTAATGCATAATAATATCAGTTTGATATAATGGTTAGGGCTATAAATAAACCAAACATTCATGAACAAGCTTGGTGTTCAGCTTGATAAGAGTTTATTTATGTTCGTTCAATATACACAAGATCAATTAAATAATAAGCTTGAATAGCTCGTTAAACTAAACAAATAAGCTTGAATACATATGTGTTCAACTCGTTAACGTTCGTGAATATCGTTCGTGAACATCGTTCGTGAACTATGTTTATTAATAAAATTCTTATCAACATACTAAATAAATAATAAAATAAACAGAGAAGTTTGAATTATCAAGCTCAATAACCAATCAAACAAACGAAAGTTTCAAACAATCAAACAAGCTTGAATTGAAAGTTTGATAACATCTAAACGAACCAAGCTCAAGCCAAGCTTGAATTGAGAGCTCGATAACATCTAAACGAACCAAACTCAACCAAGCTTCAAACAAGCTCAAGCTCGTAAAAAAATAAATCAAGCCAAGCTTGAACAATCATTTCAAAGGTTTGGTTCATTTTAAGCTCGGCTCGGCTTGGCTCGGTTACCTTATCAAACAAGCTTGAACACCCCAAAGCTCAGTTTGGCTAGGCTCGACTTATTTACAACCCTAATAATGGTTAGGATTCTTGAATTTTAATGATTTAATTAATGCATGTTAACTGTTTCTATTTAATGCATGCATGTCGTGGACTGTTTCTAATTAATATATATAATATTAAAAAGATAAGATATAATTTTTAAAAATTAAATAGGAAAGGGTATAATTGGTTCATAAAATATAATATTATTTAAATATCCTTAATAATAACTCTAAAATTATTAAAAAAATTATTCTGGCCAGCCAAATTCTGGCCATTTAGAGTATGTTTAGTAGGATGTAATCTACCTTGTAATATAATTAAGAATACATTACAATGCTGATTACTTTGTTTGATATTAATATAATCCCGTAATATAATGTAATCTCGATTACAAAGTAAAATCCATGTAATCCAGATTACATTACAATCTACAAATTATTATGTCAAAAATACCCCTTTTATCTCATCAAATCACGCTTGAACTAATTTGTCGACACTACCTCTCCCATTGGCCGACCGCCAGCCGCCGACGGCCCACCGACCGTTGGACGGTGGCGGCAAAGGATATTTTTATCATTTTATAATTATATGAATTATATTTCTTATAAAAAATAATTGATACCAAATAAAAGAATGTAATCAGACTTTAATCAAAGATTATATCCAACACATTTCTAAATATAGTAATATAATATGAATTATATTACATTACATTATAAAGTTGATTATATTATAAACTTTATTATATTACATGTAATCAAACGTAGCCTCAGTGACTAACTAACTATATATACTAATGGGAAAATTCATATGCTCATTCTTAACTTAAGAGGCCTTAAATGATTTACAATAATATTTTATTCATAAACAATTTATAGATATTATACTTAATAAATAATAGCAATCATTTATTTACATAAAGCCCTCGTATTTATGAGCGTAAACTACTTCATTTGTTAAAATACACCAAAATGTTAAAATTGCAAGCAATTATAACACCTATTTTTCCCCTTATGTTTTCACTTTTAATTCCTTTCCTTCCATTCACGCCTCGGAGAGAACTATACCACCTTCCTGTTTTGATCGGGCGGATAGTACAGGGTTTGTGATGCGATTCATTCCGCTAGATTGTTTTCGTCCATTGGATCATGGGCCACCATATTCGGTAGGAAAATGGGTACAAAAGGAAACTTAGAAATCCACCAACCCGGCCCTAATTCACTCTTGCGGCTTCTTCTTCTTCTTCCCCTCCCCTGTGAAGCGCTGGATTTGAAGCAGAGGACAGAGATCGATCCACGGCTTCTTGTGTAAGGTTTCGATCTCAGACGGAGCGGAGGCGATGGGTGCCGTAAAGGCCGCCGTTGGGGACGCCCTTATCACGTTCGTTTGGATGTTCTGCATCTCCGGCCTGGGTTTCGCCACCTTCCTCATCACGACAGCTCTCGAGATCCAAGGCGCCCATTTATCCCTCCTCGTCACTGCCTCCCTCATCTTCGTCATTATTTTCGCCTTCAACGTCATCGCCGACGCCATGGGCGGCGCCAGCTTTAACCCCACCGGCAACGCCGCCTTCTACGCTGCTGGATTCGGAGAAGACACCCTCATCTCCATGGCCCTCCGCTTCCCTGCCCAGGTAGCGATCGACCTCTCTTTCCCTCTCGTTCTTGCTGATGGATCGAATGACGTGATGAATTTTCTGGTTCCTCGCAGGCGGCCGGCGCGGTCGGTGGGCTATTAGCCCTCTATGAGGTTATGCCGCCGGATTACAAGCACTTATTGGTCGGGCCTTCGTTGAAGGTAGATTTGCACACGGGGGCCTTCGCAGAGGGTGCCCTTACATTCGTCATCTCTACGGCCGTGCTTTGGATCATCTTCAAGGGGCCTCCGAGTTCGTTAGTCAAGGCATTGATGATCACCATCTGGACCCTTGGGGTCATTACTGCTGGTGAAAGTTACACTGGACCGTCCATGAATCCTGCAAATGTAAGCACTACTTTCTTCCCGTGTTACCTTCCTTCTTATGCCATAACCTGTATATACTTTTCTCACCGAATCTCTCTTAAATCTATGTTAACTGATTTTTATTTCTATTATTTTGTTAATTAAGTTACATAGAATAGGACATTGAATCCAGAGGGATATGTGATGGAATATCTTGTACATTTTAACAAAGCAATCATAAGGATAGTGTGATAGTATTATTTAGACAGAAGGTGAGGGAAAACATCTTCTATCAAGTGGCACCCTCATAAAGTGTGGAGGTGAGGGAAGACATCTTCTAACAAGTGGCACCCTCAAAAAGTGTGGCCTTTGTAGCACTTGGAAAAGTAGAATCTTTAGGCTTTTATGAATGTGCAATTTAGCTTCTTATGCTTTTAGAAAACTTACATAGTAGGTTATCGGTTTGCTGTTGCAATCATCAAAGATCATACTGTTTATGTTAACATAAAGGTCAATTAGGTACTTGAAGGGGTTTCAATGACATGTACTTTCGACTTTATGGTTGTTTTCTCAAAGTATTGGGTTCTTTTTGTTTTTAGTTTACTGCTTCCAGAAAATATAATTTAAAATTTATTTGTTTTCTGACACCATGTTTTTTTTTTTTTTTTTTTTTTGCACTGAAGATGCTTGATGTTTCCCCAAAAGGAAATAATGGAAAATGTTAAGAGATGAAAAATCAGAAAATGAAAACAAAACCAGTAGACTATTTCCTTATTCAAACAATGAACATCTCAGCTTCAGTGGGTTAGGATTGAGTTTAAATTGGAACCAAGTAATCTATCTCAAATCAATATGATAATTTAATTTTCTAATTAATTTATATCAAGAAAAATAATCTTAGTTATATATCTGAATTCTTAGTTTGAGTAAGATTGGTCTGTGAATCATCAATTCCATTTAAAATTCTATGATCTAGATGTATTCTAATGTAATTGATCAAGTGACAACATACTCATCCTTCCAAATAACACTTCTATTTTGATAATTTGTTGGTAAGTTCAATGAGTACTGAGGCATCATCATCACACCTTCAGACCACCTCTACCATTCTTCCATTAGATATGCATTATTTGTTGACTCCTCTGATTCTGTGTTAGTGTCTAGATGTAGTTAAATTACTGATTGATCATAAAAAAACATTGATGTTGGAGATAAGTCCTCCCAGACCATAAGACGATGTTATATATATATATATAGAACTTTCAACACTTCTAGAATCTGAGTTTTAGGGCTGTTATTTTACTCATGTATAACAATTAAGGGATGCTAAATTTAAAACCATCAAAGATGCTAAAGAAGCCAATAAATCTCTGTAACACAACTGTTATTTCAAGGATTCCATTATAATATCTTATTTTTAATCATTGAAGTAAAATGATTGCAGGATCATATAATTAACCGTCATGCTAGTTTACTAGCAGATGCTGCTTTATCTGTTTTATCATATAATTAGATCTTATATTGCCTGATCATATACTGATGAGATTCTTCTAATTTACAGGCATATGGCTGGGCTTATCTGAACAATCGTCACAATAATTGGGAGCAATTCTATGTCTACTGGATCTGCCCCTTCATTGGTGCTATTTCTGCAGGTTGGTTATTCAGAGTCGTCTTTCCCCCTCGCCCACCAGTAAAGGCTAAAAAGGCATGACGAGGTCAAGTTATTTTGGATTGATTTAGATTGGAATAACTTTGTCAAAATGATAAGTTGGTTAGTGATTCTGCCAATGTTTGGACAGCTAGAATGAGACAAGCATGTAGGTGAATAGATTTGCCAAACTGTATTGAACATTTATTGATTTCAATACCATTATGCCTTTCTTGAAAGATTTTGACAATTAATTCTCAAAACCATTTCAAAATATGGTCAATAATTGGATGGTCTTTTAATTAAATTTGGAAACGTGACTGATTCTTTGATAAGCCATTTGTAACCTCTCAGTCATATGTTGCACATTTTATGGAAATGTGTATATAAAGAGATCTCTATGCCTAATATTTTTATTCAAAATACATTATCATATTTGATATGTTAATGATTTGTTAAGTGTAGAAGATCCAAATTATATATATATTTCATATATTTAAGAAAACCAAATACATGAATGTCATTTTATTAGTCTCTGTCTTGATATATTTTATTAAATTTTATTTATAACTTTTTACAAGAAAACATATAATATTTAAATTAAAGTTTTCTTCAAAAATTTTGAATTTGAAGATATTTAAGAAATTCATTTGATTTAAAAAATATACATACATTTATATAATTCGAAATATCAAATGTCTAGCATGATCATTACAAATATCTCCTAATTAAAATTTTAATTTGTAAAATTTATAAATAATAATGAGGATGATGTCATTTTATTTTATTGCTTAAATAATTAAAAATCAAATATTCAGTCTAATAAATTTTTTTATACAAGTAATAAAATATATAGTTATTGATTTTTTATTAATATATAATTTTAAACAACTAATTTTGGCTATATTTAGTAAAAGATAATCAGACTTTGTAATGTAATCAAGATTATAATATAATATTATTTAGTTTGTTTAATACAATTTTAAAATTGTAATATAATGTAATCTAGATTCTAATAGATAATAAAGTTTTATAATCTGAATTACAAAATCAATAACATATAATCTAATTACATTTAAAATTCAATATTTAACTAAAATTTAAATATCAAATATACCTCTAATCCATTTCTACACCAATCGGTCGCCGGGTAGAGATTGCAAGATGTTTTTATCATTTTATAATAATATAAATTATATTCCTTATAAAAAATAAAAATAATGGACACTAAACAAAAGAATATAATTACTAATTATATTACATTACAAATTTAATTACATTATCCTAACAAAACATTACAAAGTTTATCACCCTTATTAATGTCATGTTCATTGTCACGGTTGGAGAGTTAGCTGCAATAGCTTGTTACAGTTACTAACTACAACAAACTGTTACAGTTGTGGCAGTTACTAGCTGCTACAACTGTGATAATTAGTAACTGCTACAATTGTGGCAACTAAGTAGTTGCCACATTTGTGGTAGATAGTAGCTGCAATAACTGTCACAACTTGTGGATTGAAATAATAAGAGAAAGAATAAAGATTTTTTACATGCAGTTGTTGTATGCAGATGAGAGAGGAAAGAGAGAAGTTATTGTAGGTAGGTGAGAGAGATTAAAAAATTAGATTTTTACTGAGTCAGATTATCCACGTCAGATATCGCTCACAGGATATCAAATCTCTACATATATAGACCACGCCTCTAAAATTTTTTAATAACAATGATACCTCCAAGTAAGGATGGATTTACACGTGGACAGAGGCCATGACCCCAATCCACGTGTAAATTATCTTGATCCTTAATAATTAACTAGGATTTAACTCTTTTATGGATTAATAATTTCAGACATAGATTTGTAATTAAAACCTATTACGTCAAAGAAATTATGACCATCAGAATTTACCCACGAATCAATCGAACAAGACATCTTCTTCATCCTACAACACGCAACACCAATTACATCCTAATTGCATAATAGCGGTCATTCGGGTGACCTAATGACACTGATTCTCATGGTGTCTATTGCACTCGACGGGTGCGAGTCGACGGTCGGCATCCGCTTACATGACCTAATTGTGCGGTGTGGTGCCTATCACACTCTACACTAACCTATTATGTGAACTGCACCCTAATAGCGCAATGGATGTCGGCTACTGGCTGCCACCTTGTCATTGTCTGCAATTACTGCATTGGTCTCAATGTCACATGATAGACTAAATGAACTAGCAATATTATCGATTGAGAAAAAAAAATAGTCTAAAAATTAGATTATGTAGATTTGATAAATATTTTTGCATCTAAAACACCTAAACAATTAGAATTTATGTAATTATTTTAAATATTTGTTAACTTTTTATTGATATAATAATTTTTTTGGTTTATTTATGTATTTAGTGTATTTGTTATTTACAAATTGAACTTTATCACTATTTATCGTAATAAAAGAATCACTTTTTATTTTCGCTTTAGGTCCCGTTAAACATAGGTACGACTCTGCTTTCACCATTAATGGTATATACCCAAGTCGATCGCGAGAATTTAAAATTAATTACATATTCAAAAAGCCCCGTGGCATAACTTTTTATTTGTCATGCCCCGTGACCGACGATAGACATCGACATTACTTTCAAATCTAATGTTCAAAAATAACCAACCTCAGCAGCATACTCAGCAGTATAGTAATTACCACATAAAGTTAATTTTTACATTTCCAACATATAAAGTACACCAATTTCATTATACGATGAATTAAATTACATTCCCCTAACTAAATTAAGAAACTCATAACTACAGCAGAACTCTAGTCCTGTCCGTAGTTGGAGTTGGTTCACCATCCCTAATATTCGACTTTCTCTCTATCCTCGATTTCATTCTTAGTTTCAATTTCATCTCTAACTGAAATGGATTGTAAGGGGTGAGCGACTCGAAGTCACCCAGTAAACGAGGGATAAAACGCAACTATTGAAATTCTCAAGAAGCAGTAGTAAAAATAACAACACAAAGTTTAAATGTAGATTTCACGTGGACACTTAAATTGAATCAGGTTCCTTATGACTTAACTGATATCAACCCTCTAGAATTATTCCTCCTAGAGGAGAGGTCGGAGGTCAGAAGCATTGTAGAAGTCAGAAGTCAGACATGCTCAGAATATGTATTCTTGTCATTTATTTCATGATCAATCTAATATCCAAAATCCCAGAAGTATCATTAATTAGTAGTCAGAAATGTTCAGAAGTGAAAGAAATTAATTTTCATAGGATAAAAACCATTACCTTCGAAAAAATCTATGATTTGCGTAATAAGTCCACTTACCCGTTCCTTAGAAGTTGATACGACAGTGACCTCTTCTTCCTTGCCCAAACGAAGCTTCCAGGGTTCTGTCTTCTCTTATATGGTCCATCCCTCCCTTCTATAGGTGTGAGGTTATTTATATTAGTAGAGGTGAAGATTTGCTCTCCTACTAACCCCACTACTTCCACCTTCTATTATCCCATTAACTCCATGTCTCCATCACTTCCACTACTTCCATTATTCGAGTGTTTCGAGTCCCACTAACTCTATCATTTCCACTCCTTCTATTATTTGACCGGTCTTCACATTTCTTCCTCCTTATGTGAAATTTTGTCCTTACAACTTAGCTTGCCTTAGACCTCAAAAATATGTGGGTATAGTATATGCATTTCCTCTTCTTGTTCCCAAGTAGCCTCCCTGGTAGTATGGTTGAACCATTAGACTTTAACATAAAGAATAGTCCTTCGTTTCAACACCTGATCCTTTGAATCCACGATTTGAATAGGGATTTCTTCATACTTCAGGTTTTCCCTTAAGTTTTCTTGAGTCACCAACAGTTCCATTTTCCGGATATGACTCGGGGGTCCTCCACATATTTTCTTAATTGAGAAACATGAAAGATGTTGTAGATTCTTGATAACGCCGGAGGTAAGACCAGTCTATATGCTAGGGTACTGACCCTTCCTAAGATTTCAAATGGTCCTACGCATCTAGGACTCAACTTTCCTGATTTGCCAAATCTTGCCACACCTTTCATCAGTGATACCTTTATATGTACTTTCTCACCAATATCAAATTCTAAGAGCTTTCGTTTTGCATTTGCCAACTTTTCTGACGATCTTGGGCTATCTTTAGTCGCTCTCGAATAATTTCCACCTTACTCATGGTGGCTTGTATAAGCTCGGGCCCCATAAGCATTTTCTCTCCTATTTAGTCTCAGTATAAGGGCGATCGACATTTTCATTCATAAAGTGCCTCATACCGGGCCATCCCAATATTGCTGTAGTAACTATTATTATAACTAAACTCACTCAAAGGTAGATGGTTAGCCCAATTTGAACTAAAATCTAGCGCACATGGTCATAGCATATCTTCGAGTGTTTGGATGGTTCTTTATGTTTGCCCATCCGTTTGTGGATGATAAGTTGTACTAAGAGTAACTTTGGAGCTCATTGTCTGTTGGAAGTTTTTCTAAAATTTGGATACAAATCTTGGATCCCTGTCAGATAAGATACTCACTGGCACTCGGTGTAGTTGCACTATGTTATCCATATAAAGATTTGCTAGCTTATTGTGATTATAATTTATGTGGACTGGTATGAAGTGAGCGGACTTGGTAAGTCTGTCCACAATTACTCATATAACGTCATGACTCTGGCGCGATCTCGATAACCCTACTATGAAGTCCAATGAAATATGTTTCCATTTCCATTCTGAAATTTCTAATGGTTGTAATAGTCCTCCTGGTCATTGGTGTTTGACCTTCACCTGTTGACACACCAAACAGTTAGCTACGAAGTCTGTTACATCTCGCTTCATTCCACTCCACCATAAGCCTTTCTTTAAGTCTCTATACATTTTTGTGCTTCCGGGGTGAATTGAGAATTTAGATTTGTATGCCCAAGAGTACTTCCTTTCGGAGGTTGTCAACATCTAGTACACATAGTCGTTCCCTCGTCTAAACTGTGTTATTACCATCTACCTGAAATTCTGAAGTTTTTCATCCTGTACTTGAGCTTTGAGTTTAATCAAATTAGGGTTTTGGTTCTGTCTCATTTTGATTCTTTCATATATGCATGGTTCGGCTGACACTAAAGCAATAATCATCTTTCCTAAGTTTTCCTGGCTCAAAGCATCCACACTTTATTGGTTTTTCTTAGATGGTAATTGATAGTGAGATCGTAATCCTTGAGGAGCTCAATCCACTGTCTCTACCTCATGTTTAGTTCCTTCTGAGTAAATAAGTATTTGAGGCTCTTGTGGTCGGTAAAGATGTCACATTTAACCATGTAAAAGTAGTGTCGCCAAATTTTTAAAGCTAATACTACTACTGCCAACTCGAGGTCATAGGTAGGATAATTTTGCTCATATGACTTTCACTGTCTTGATGCATACATAATCACTCTGCCCTCTTGCATACGCACGCACCCCTGGCCTCCTTTCAAAGCATTACTATAGACAATAAAACCTTTGCCTTCGGTGGGTAAAACCAATATTGGTGTCGATGCTAGTTTTTCTTTTAGGTTCTATTTGGTACAGTGGATTAGGATAGGATTATGAGTTAAACCTATTTTTGACTGAATTTTAAAAAAGCCAATGATAACTGTAGAGCCCAATTTAAACCCTATAGCAATTGGAAAAGCAATCACACGTCGGAGAAGGTATTAATAATCCCAACTTGAATAGTAACCTTAATAACCAGTTAAAAGGACCTTTTTACCCTTTTCCCTATAACAAAAACTAAGGCAAATGCTTTCTCGTCTTCTCATCTTATCTTTTTTATATCAGTGGCACAAAAAGTGTGGAGAAACAATCTGGGGGTGGATTCAAATGGTACGATGCCTCTTTGGTGGGCTTAATCTCTTCAAAATCTACTAGTTTCTGAATGTATCTGATCATTGTTATTATTTGTTGTTGTCTCACATTCTCTGCTACTACGGTGTTATCTCTATGGATTATGAGACATTTACATCAACCCCCCAAGGTGAACATGTTGAGACCTTTACATCAGCCCTCCAGGATGTCCTTAACATGGATTACAAAGTAGTAAATGACATAGTGGATGGTGGTAATTATACATCTCATGGTGTTGAAGGGGATGACGAGTCAATGTCTATAAAACATACCCTATCTTCTAAACCAAGTGTAGGTGCAACCTCTAATAGTAAGAAACGAAAGCACGTGAATGAAGGTAACGATGCTATAGTTGAAGCCATCAACAACCTCGTTGCCATAACCAAGGACACAATGAAGGATTTGATCAAAGAGCTAGCAACGTAGGAGAAGATATCAAATGCATAGGAGAAGGTATTGGATGCCTTGATGGTGATAGCAGAGCTAAAGAAGGAGGAGAAAGTGCTTGTTGCTGAGTTGTTGGCGAACAACTATAACAAGTTATCATTGTTCTTGCGCCTTAATGATAAGGCAAAGCTAAGCTTAGCTAAGAGGTTGTTACGCTGAGGTTAACAGTTTTGATGTGTACGGTACTAATTTTGCTAATATTAAGAACTTTTATACCTTTTTGGAAGCCTTAGTTTGATATATTTCGAACTTATAACTTTTTTGAATGCTCGCTATGGTGTACTTGCTGGGACTTTGTAATTTATGAATGGTAATGTAAGAATTACAACATGGATGTTGTTTATGTTAAGTAATGCACAACATAAGTTCATGGCATAAATATCAAATTATTTATGTGATCACTTGTACACATTACAATTAGCAGTTCTTGCCATAAGCGTTGCTAGAATTTGGTACAGGTTTCATTTATCAGGCCCCAAGCATCGGCCTGATATGAATCATATCAGACCCAACGTAGGCCTGATATGATTCATATCAGGTTCAACGTGGAGGATTTTTTATGATTCTTCCTTATTACATTTTTACTCCTTGGAGAAGCAAAAATAAACAAGGAATAGTATATTTGAACTCCTTGCAACCTCATAAATTCACAAGAACTGAAATGGGTGCAATCAGAGCTCTCTAGATCCATTAGTGAGTTTCAGTCAAAACCGACTGATGGACCTAGAGAGCTCCGATTGCATTTATTTCAGTTCCTGTGGATTTCTAAGGTTGTAAGAAATTTAAATATGCTATCCATTATTTATTTCGCTTCTCGAATGTGTTAAAATGCAATAAGGAAGAATCGATAAAAATTTCCATATTGGGCCTAAAAATTACTAATACTAAGGGTATTTTAGTCATATAATTAATTATGCATACTTTTAATCTTACCATAAAAATCATACCAAACAAAAACAATTATCATATATGATTTTTTTAGGCTCAACATAGTAAAAGCAATTTTCTTGTACTGTACAAGAAAATTACCATATACCCAGGGTAAAAAACCGTAGGTAAAAACATGAAAATCGTGGATATAGACCTCAAAAACCTATTCCCACGGACATCCATTTCCGTCATTTTTACTATGCCTTTACCCATGATTTTTTAGCCGTCGGTATAACATATAGTGACAATACCTATTACCGTTAGAAATACCTTAACTTATACCTACAGATTTCATTGTATCACTATATGTTTTAGTGACAGAACTAAAAACCGTCACAAATAATTACCAGGTAATTACCCACGAAAATAATTCAGTCACTATATACTTTTAAACAAAGCTGATTTCCATCCATGGGTATATCTTATGGTGACATAATTTTAAGTTTTCTGTAGGTATAGATTATAACCACACATTTATTAAATTTAACTTTTCCGTGAGTATAACTTATAATAATTTTTTTTGGGTAAAAAAAATTAAAATTTGAAATTCAATTTATATATTTAAATATATAATATTTATTTACCGACTATAGGAGCATAACATGTACTTCTTTAGATCGTAATGATTCTGTTTGTTTGTAATATTGTACCTATTACTTTAGGACTTGTTTTACTTTTAATATAATTAGAGTTTTTTTTTTAATATGATTGTTAT
>JBAMIE010000041.1:2788681-2804843 GCA_037177295.1 Kaempferia parviflora | reverse complement strand
GGCTCGTTGCTGGCCGACCATTTGGCAAGGCAGGCCGAAATCTTGGCGGGTTGGGAAATTTCCAAACCAACCCAATCCTAGGCGGGTTGTGGGTTACGTGGGACAACTCACGGGCTCCTCAAAAATTAAAATATATATATATATAAAGTTTCATATGCTCAATATTTTACTTTATAAAGGTTTAATCAATCAAATGTATTCAGAAATATGTATTTTAAATGTAAATGGATACAAACGATTGCTCATGTTTAATGAAAATATTATTTTTATTTCAAAATTATAATAAAGGAAGATAATAAATTGATATAAAACTTATATATGTTTTTCAACTCACAAACCAACCTAAGCCCGTCACGGGTCGACCTGTGGGTCGCGGGCCTAGGCGGGTCGGCCCATGTCGGGTCGGCCTGTGGCGGACTTGAGTTGATAAAATTCTAACCCAACCTGCTTAAATTGTTTAGCGGGGCAGGCCAACTCGACGGGCCCAACCCAAATTGACGGCTCTAACAGTTAGCGATAATTTTGTAGGTATTCTGAGAAATTAAGAGGGTATAAATTTTATGATCCCTCTAAGCGATCCTTCTTCGAAATGAGAGCTAAATTCGTTGAGGACAGTGTGAGTGATAAGGTCAGGAAGTATCTTTTGTGGAATGCGTTGGCGATCCTCCTATGGCTACTATGCGATTAGTAGTAGTGTGGTTACCATACTGCACAATATAGGCATCGCACATCCAATGAGTGTAGTGAACTAAGATACAATTGGAGTCTACCACTGAAATTGAGATATTGCCACATTGATGAGCAAGTACCTCAACCACCTCAAACACAAGTACTTTTATGACGATCCACAAGGGCATGGAGAACAACGAATTCTTGTGATTATGTTTATCTCCAAGAGCATGATTTTGACATAGGATTGGAAAGTGATCATGCATCTTTCCGAGATGTCAAACAATATTCTAACTTTGAAAGGTGGATTAATGCTATGCAAGAAGAGCTGAAGTCTATGACAGACGTTTGAGAACTTGTCGAATTGCTTGAAGGTTAAAAGTTCGTTGGTTGTAAATGGATATTTAAAACCAGATAGGATTTAAGAGACAATATCGAAAAGTATGAGGCTCGTCTTGTTGCCAAGGAATTCGCTCCGATAGAAGACATTGATTACGAGGAGACTTTCTCACCTGTGTCGACGAAAGACTCCTTTAGGGTAATCATGATACTTATAGCTCATTATAATTTGGAGCTACACCAAATGGCCGTAAATACTGCATTGCTTAATGGAGACACGAAGGAATCTATATACATGGTGTAACCGGAGAACTTTGAGTCCTTAGACTCAAAGCACCTAGTATGTAGATTAAAGAAGTCCATTTATGGTTAAAACAGGCGTCCCATCGGTGGTAACAAAAATTTGATCAAGTGGTTACCTCATTTGGATTTGAAGAACCCTAAGGCAAGAGGGTAAGTGACTAAAAGTATTAAACCTAGGTTAGCAACTTCTCAGACTTAAGCTTGGGAAGCCTTTATTTTTCTTGAAAAACACCTGGATTATCCCCTAGAATGGTGTAAAGGCTGGACCTAATAAGACCATAAGCAAGGATATTATTGGGCGGCTGAAGTAGAGAATAAAGAAGAATGAACTTGTGTTTAAGACAGAAGTCCTAAAGCAAAGTATTTGATAAAGGCAACCAGGCAAGAAGTCTATTTGCAAAAGACCGCCGTGCACGTAAGTCCTAGAGGCCGTAGCCAGTCGGGTGAGTAAAGAAAACTTAACTACCTCTAAGCTGTAAGAATACCATGCTCTCAGGATAAATGTCGAAACGATGGGAAAACGCTATCTAGGAATGGTACACTAAGTCACGGACCTCAAACTTAGAGTATCTTCATCTTGCCAATACAAAGCCATCTACCAAAGAATTAGCCCATAACCTTTCAGTAGTATACGATAGGGTATGTTTATCCAGTAGAGTGCATATCAAAAGTTTTAAACAAGTCTTGAAAAAATTGGATAGTTTGGAACAGGAAAACCAAAGGCTAAATCAAACTATCAAAAATCTAACAAAAGAGGTAATTCAAAACCCTCCATTAACTGAAAGAAAAGTGCAGGAATTGGTGCAGAGCATCATAGCACAGCCAAAGCTTATTGAGGAGCAAGCCTTAAGGTCATCAAAAGATTTAAAGAAAAAGCTAGAGGTGTGGACTTCTTCATGAGTTATATCAACACGCAAGCAACAAGCAGCTACAAAGAAGCTTTACAAGCAACAGAAAATATTAAAGCACCTGCACTCGGTTTCTGTCGACCTGCAGAGTACAAAGGCCCTACATCAGGGACAATTGTGGCAATCAAACGGGCGAATACTCAAATACAACTTTTAGTTACTATCCTTGAGAAGCTTGAAAACCTTGAAGAAAGGATTCGAAAACTCGAAGCCAAAGCCCCAACGACTACAACGTTACCTGACAACGTCATTAACAATCTTACAGAAAAGATCAACAATTTAAATATTGGGGAAAAGCCTAAAGTGAAGCAAGGAAAACTGCTAGTATTCAAAGACCCATTCAAAATTCTTGAAGAAGAAAGACAAATCAAAATGACTTCAAGGACAACAGCTATACAAAATCCTCCAGTCACAACTATTGCAAGGAGACAGGGCAGAAGAAGCCCCTTTATATGAAAGATCAAATTCGGGAGTATAGGCGCAATCAAAGACGAAGATACAATGCGCAACAAGCTATCCAAAGAACTACCCGAAGGCTAACAGGTAGAAGCCCATATCCATACCATCAAACCCTGGAGCAACAGATGGATCCTCAGACTCAACTGAGGATATCTATGCAAGAGAGAGCTTCAATTGTCCCCGCTGAAGTTCTTTACCATTCTCGAAGGGATGACGCACACTATCGCATCTATGTTCATAGATCCGAGGAGGCAATCCTCGTAACAAATAACCAAGTGGATCAGGCATTCATCCAGCCTGAAAGCTATAATCAACTTCAACGAGATATATTCATCTGTGGAGGTCTACTCAGCTGCTGAGTCTCAATACTGACCACCTCAAGATACTATGATGGGTCCCGTTGGGTACCCACCAGCAAGGGCGGTAAAAGAATCATCATCAATGATACAGCAGCGACCAGATTTTGAAGGCTATAATAGAACAGGAGCAAGATTCAAGTCAAAGGACTTTTCGGAATGGTGGAACTTGCCCTCAGCAAACCTGCAGCAGGGGGTTATCCTAGCTGTCCCTACACAACTAGGTATGTTTGATGAAGTTTTTATGAGATGGGAAAGCATAATCAAAAATGTTGTAGCAGCACAAGCCTTCAGGATAAGGTGGACTTTATCGAAAATCTACTTGGGAGTCAGAAAAATTATCCTGGATCCAATGGAGGATGGTGCATCTAGAGGAATACCAGCAACTATTGAATTCAGTTGAAGGGAGGGAAGACACCCAAAACATCATCTCCCAAATAAGAAGGATATTAATCCTTGAAGACCCATTCTAAGGCTCTACACTAATGCAAGACAATGCCTACTTGGAAAGACTAACTTGTAATAACCTTAAAGATATTGTGCAGTTTATGAATGAGTACATGAGGATCGTTGCAAAGACTGGGCGACTGTTTTCAAGCCTAGAACTATCAGAAAAGTTCTGGTTAAAACTCCCTGGAGATCTTGGCAGGAGGATTAAGGAGGAATTTGATGCAAAATACCAAGGTACCTCTGTCGGAGTACATCTAAGAATCCTATTTGCATACAGATACTTGGAGGAGGAATGCAAGAAGGCGGCCTTCAACCGATCACTCAAGAACCTCTCATTCACTCAAGAACCTCTCATTCTGCAACTAGATACCAATACCAGGGTACTACAAGAACCCTGAGAAGAAGTATGGCGTGAGGCGATCCACTACCTACAAAGGAAACCCACATGAGTCTCACGCAAGAATAGAGAAGAGAAAGTATCTAGTCAGAAACAAGAGATGCAAATGCTACCTATGTGGGGAGAGGGCCATTTCGCACGAGAATGTCCTAAAGAAATGAAGAATGTTAGAAGAGTAGCATTATTTGAAGTCCTAGACATCCCTGAAGACTATGAAATCATGTCTGTCCAAGAAGGGGATGAGCAGTTGGATGCTATCTTTAGCATCTCCGAAGGCGAAGACCAGGACCTTACCCAAGGTGTGCATTTTTTAACGCTTAATGAATACTTATGCGTGTTTATTGAACAAAACAACACCTATTGGATCGGAAAATCCGGAGGCTGGCAGCCTATGGTCAGAGTTACCAAGGAGCAGCATGAATGGGAGCATTACTGGGAATACAACAGCGATATACCTTTACCATACCTACGGTGCCATTGCTGTAAAAGGGAGACAATGAAGAAGCACAGGATGTACTGTGCAAAATGCAAGATAACATCCTCCGGAATGTGTGGACCAAACTACTTCAGAATAAGCATACCAGTAGAAACAGTGGCACTAGTACAATACAACCCCATGCCCTTACTCCAAGAACAACAGGTATATATTTCCTAGTGTGAATCTGAAATTTCCATGTTGAAATAAGAATTGGAGACAACCAAAGAGTTGGCAATAATGCAAGTTGCTAAAGCCAACAAAGAGCTAGAAGAAGAAAAGGAGCTCGCTGCAAGGGAATTATCAGCCGCCAGAATGGAAGTTGATACGGAAATCGAGGAGCTCAAGATGATGAATGATGCTTTAACCTTGGAAAATAGAGAACTGGAGTAGCTCCGAAGCAGCATTGCTGAACCAAAACCAGAGGACAACCCTGAACTAGACGAGGTAGAGGAAATTAATGTTCTTCTTGGCAATGGAAGATAAAAGGTCTTCTTGGTAGAAGCAGCAGAGCAACCCCGAAGAAAAACAAATGGGTTGTTCAACTTAATGGTGGAAGTAGATATACCGGGGGTCAACAAGTTTCAAGTCAGTGCTATCCCAGCCGGAGCAATGGAAGACAATACCTTTCTTGTCAACTTCAGTGGCATCAACTCTCAGACAACGGCCACAAAGAAGCTAAAATATGGATCCATGAAGATAAGTGAACATACTTTTCGGATTCCATATACTTATGCGTTTCCCTTAAAACTAGGAGGGAACATCAACATGATACTTGGCTACAATTTCATAAGAGCTATGTATGGAGGACTTAGAATCGAAGGAGATGAAGTCACCTTCTACAAGAATGTGACTACAATCAAAACACAACAAATCACTGCCTCAGCAGCAGCCATAAAGGAGCTAGATCTGGAGGAGGAAGAGTACTACCAGATCCGAGAACAAGTAAACGACGTTGAAGCCGATATCCAGCAAGGGGTAAGAACTAAATTCAAAAAACTAATCTAGGAGTTGACTAATGCAGGATATATTGGAGAAGACCCGATGAAGTATTGGTCACAGAATCAAGTAAGTTGTCGTCTGGATATCAAAAATCCAAAGCTTACAATTGAGGATAGACTCTTTAAGCATGTAACGCCTCAAATGCAAGACTCCTTTAAAAGACATATCAAGGTCTTGCTGACACTAAAGGTTATAAGGCCAAGTAAAAGTCGCCATAGAACAATAGCCATAATGTTCACTCTGGGACTACCATTGATCCTAAAACTGGAAGGGAGATAAAAGGAAAAGAACGTATGGTCTTCAATTACAGACATCTTAATGACAATACCCACAAGGACTAGTATAGCTTGCTAGGAATTAATACCATCATCAAAAGAGTTGGCAACAACAATATATATTCAAAGTTTGATCTCAAGAGCCGCTTTCACTAGGTGGCTATGCATCCAAACTCAATGGAATGGACAACCTTCTGGGTTCCGATGGTCTTTATGAATGGCTCGTTATGCCATTCGGTCTCAAGAACGCCCCTGCGGTTTTTCAGTGAAAAATGGATGACTGCTTCAAAGGAACCGTGGAATTTATTGCGGTTTATAATAACGACATATTGGTGTTCTCAAAGACAGAGGAAGATCATGCTAGCACCTACGAATAATGCTTAGCATATGTAAGAAGAATGGGTTGATCCTCAGCCGAACAAAGATGAAGGTTGGGATGTCTACTATTGAATTTCTTGGGGCAACTATCGGTAATAGAAAAATCAAGCTGCAGTCCCACATCATAAAAAAAGGTAGTCGACTTCAAAGAAAAAGAGCTTCAGACTACCAAAGGCCTTCGTTCGTGGCTAGGTCTCCTTAATTATGTAAGGAGCTACATTCCTAATATGGGTAAAATCCTATGCCCATTATACTCCAAAATAAGTCCAACAGGGGAGAAGCGTATGAACGCCCAAGACTGGTCACTAGTAAGAAAGGTCAAAGGTATGATCAGTGAGCTCCCTGACCTTGAAATTTCGTCAGAAAATTGCTTCATTATACTAGAAACAGATGGGTGCATGGAAGAATGGGGTGGAATATGTAAGTGGAAGAATAAAAGATTTGACCCAGAATTGAAGAAAAGATTGTGCCTATGCAAGCGGAAAATTCAACCCTCCAAAATCACTATCGATACTGAAATATATACTGTTATGAACAGCTTAGACATCTTCAAAATTTATTATCTAGACAAGGAGGAGCTCATAATAAGGACCGACTACCAGGCAATTATAAGCTTCTTTAATAAATCAACCCAAAATAAGCCATCCAGAGTCGGATGGATTTCCTGCACTGATTTCATCACAGGCCTTGGCATAAACGTCCAAATCCAACACATTGAAGGTATGGATAACCTATTGGCTGACGCTTTATCTCGCCTTATTTGCAGCCTCACAGAAACATGGCAACCTCCAGTGGAAGCACTAGCCATGATAGAGGACTCTCCGCAACTGATCCAAGCCAAGCCCAATCCAACGACCTCACAAGACCTAGCAGGCCTCATCCACTCTATACTGATAATTGATTGAGCCCCGGGGAGCCGTCCACTTGTCTAAAGGCATCTTATCTTGTGTCAGTACCGCTGTAAAATGCTCTAATTATTGTTCTTTGGCATCTAAGGACAATTGTAAAGGACAAAAGTGGTAGACAGGATTGAACGTCGATGGGGCCCAATGAGCATCTAGTTCACCTTCCTAACTGCTATATAAGTCCTTAGAAACCTTATTGCAAGGCATAAAGTGCAACTCACTACAAGCCTTACTCTAGTGGGAGCAAGTCTGTATAGGTACCTCTTCAATTTCAACTACTCTTCAATTTTCTAAATTTCGAGTCGAGTTTGTATAGTTTCTTTGCTAATTCTATTGTACAAATTTCTATTCGCAGTTTAGACCCCAATTGCTCGTTTTTGTTAAGTTTAGTGGAGCAAGTTTGTTATACTTGTTCTGTGCGTGGACGATATATTGCTTGCGAGCAAAATAAGGGTCTGCTGCATAAAATCAAGTCATTTTTATTTGGAAATTTTGAAATGAAAGATCTTTGTGAAGCATTCTTTGTTTTAGGCATATAGATCTGTCGTGTTCGTTCAAAAGACATTCTTGGACTTCCACAGCAGACTTTTATTGAAAATGTGCTTATGATGTATGACATGCAAAACTGTACACTCGGTGACACTTGTGACAAAAGGTGACATCTTCAGCTTACCGCAGTGTCCACGGCTTGAACTTGAAATAAAGATGGAACAATTCCCATATGCGTCACGAGTGGGGAGTCTCATGTATGCACAAGTTTGTACTCGACTAGATACAACGTTTATAGTAGGGATGTTAGGCAGATATGTTAGTAACCCAAGACCATCATACTAGAAAGTTGTAAAGAGAGTGATGCGGTATTTGCAAAGAACTTAAGGACATATGCTCACGTATCGGAGGTCAAATCACTTAGAGATGATTTGTTATTAGATTCCGATTTTACTGGATGCTTGGATAGTAGGAGGTTTACTTCGAGCTATATTTTCATGTTTGCTGGAGGGGCTATATCTTGTAAGAGCGTCAAGCAGACACTAGTAGCCACTTCTACTATGAAAGCAAAGTTGGTTGCATGCTATGAAGCATCCAATCACGAGATTTGGATGCAGAACTTCATCACAGTATCGTAGATCGTTAATGACATTGACAGACCACTAAGGATCTACTGTGATAATAAAGTCGTAGAACTTTATGCCAAGAACAACCGTAGTTTGTTGAAGTCTAAGCACATCAACATCAAGTTTCTAGCAGTTAAAGAAAGAGTTCAGAATTGTCGGATTATGGTAGAGCGTATTAGCACAGATTTCATATTGGCCGATCCACTCACCAAAGGCTTGGTGCCTAAGATGTTTCATTCGCATGTTGTGGATATGAGAGTTCTTATGGAAGAAGAACTCATCTAGTGGGAGTCTGCATTTATTTTATTGCTCTATATTTGATAATAAAGTCAAACATTTTGTTTTGATTATTGTATGTACCTAAAGTTCAAAATATTAATGAGAATTTATATGTTTACATGACACTTTGAATATGATATCATGATTTACTGCTGTTATTTAACATTTGATATTTGTAAATATGATACAGATTTCTTTTGAAATCATAAAGTTAGATCATGATTTGCAATTGCAGTTTAACATAAGGTATTTGCAAATATGATTAGATCTTTTTGGGTCACTTGGACCAGTTAGAAATTGACATATATTGATTACATTTCATATAATTTCCACCCTACACATCCACATCTTGAACTATGCCATTATTGACATTGGTATTGTCATTACTGTTGGGGCTTGTTACGATCATATACAGTAGCTATGTCTTCTTTAGTCCTATACTAATGAAGTTATTGAACTAGATTGTTTACAGGGGTATCTTGTACTCATAAAGTTTGATTTCAACTAAAGTTTTATTTGTATTTCACGTACAACTCACATGTAGCCCAAGTGGGAGATTATTGAATTTTGTTACCCCTATTAGGCGAGCTTATTTGTAAGTTGAACATGTGAATACATTTTGACTCTTTAAAATGATCTAACTTATGTTTATTGGGTTCGGGTTATTGGATACGAGTTTAATGTGTAGAACCCTTTACCCAATCTGTTATTATCTATGGATTGATAACGGATTGAATTTTTATATAAAGGGGAGGTCTCTAAGGGTTTAGAGGGAATCTTGACCTAGTTTCTCATTCACAAGAAAATTTTCGGCGTCGTCACCCTTAGCCCCTTGGAAGACCTTCCTTCTTCTTTCCACTGCATCTTCTTCTACAAGTATCAAGCCGATAACGCTAAAGACAAGGATATGACTCTTCAATTAGGTTCCTTGTCTTTATATTTATGTATTACTTTGTTATGTCATATTTTTCGATGAAACTAGATTCTTATTTTTTCTATTTGAATTCTTATTTTGATTGTCTAGAATTCATGCCAGTTAGGTTTTACAAGAATCTAACATATATACATTTGCATTTGTGCTCTTCCTTCTTATTTAGGGGCATATTAAACATATCTGGTTTAGATGGACTAGCTATCCTCATTGTAGATGAGATGTTTACTATTAAAAAGGAAGCACCAAAGGAAATTTTTGGAGATCTTGTAGAGTAGCTGATTTGAGGCCATCATTAATTTCTGCATTAGAGATTATGAATTTGGCTCCAAAAGGATTTGCAACCTGGGAGAGAATAGTGGTGCTTGATCAATGGAATCACTCTTCTATAATAAGTAGGAAGTGGCAAGCAACTATGGCTGGAAGACAATCACTATGCAGTAGGGGTTATGAAACATCCCTGACTTTATTATTATTATTAGTATTAGTATTTTTTTTTTTTTTTTGAAACATCACAAATCTTAAATCCACTTAAATAGTTTTTAAAATATTTAGCTACTAGCAATATTATTTCCAGAATTTATTCTTCCAAAAGGAGACATCTAACTATTGTAGAAGCTAAACTAAAAGTTTTTCAGGTTGTACTGCACTTTTTGTCCTGAGCTTGCTCACTTGTCATCGCCTCCTGTCATTCATCTTGTTACCTGAAATAGTTAAAATCTGAGTCGTGAGACTCACCATATTCAAACTATACTATGCATTAATTAGTTCATCTATCCCTGAATCCTAAAAAGGAAAACATATCTAACTAAACCTTTATTCATGGGAAAATATATTCCTTGAATATGCATACTAAGCTTGTAAACGTACGACATGCAAGGACATACACATGAATGAGCACATAAGAGCATAGACATAAACATAAATATGTTTGCACATACATGTGAACATGAGCATAAGCATACGTAGGCATAAACATCAACATATTGTAACTTAAACGTGAGCGAGAGCATAGGTATGAGCATGAACATACATACATAACCATACACCTGAACATAAGTATAATCATGAGCCTTCATGGTTTGACGCGCTCCTCGAGTGTGAGTCCCCGGATCATACCACCGTCCCATACTTGAAGTTAATTCATTTCTTATGTAAGCTTCTCGGGCTCGCCCATCTTACCCGTCCCCTTGCTCCTACCATAATTGGTAGGGATTTGAGCCTTGGAACGAACACTCCTACACATACATACTTAAATTGATTTTATAGTGTAAGCTTCCCGCTTGCCCGGGACATATCTTACCCATAGAGTGAGCTACTTGGAAGGGGATCCCTCGATCGGCGCTTGAAGCTCCTCAGACAAAGGTACCCGCATCCGAACCTTGGAACGGAAGTGATACTTGGTACCCAGATCACGGCTTGGTAAGCTCCCCGGAGTGTAGGATCCCCCGGATCAACACTTAGGAAGCTTCCTAGCTCGTCGAGACATATCCTCCCCCTTACATACATAATTAATTTTATAGTAAGCTTCGCGGCTCGCCGAGACGTATCTTACCATACATACATAACTGATTTTAAGGGTTGGCTTCCTATGCATGGGTCCTCGGAACTTATCTTACCCATAGAGTAAGCTATTTGGCTTGTGCTGATCATAACTTCGTAAGCTCTTGGGCTCGCTCGGATCATAACTTAGTGAGTGGCCCGAGCGCAGGTCCCTGGGTCACACTAATTGTACTTAAACATGTACATAAGCATATCATTACACAAACAGGGAACATAAGTATAAACATGTGCTTAAACGGATACATGATCATTACGTGAACATGGACATAGCTATAATCATGTACCTAATCATTTCGTAAGGACATAAACATGTACACAACATCCCTACATAAGCATAAACATAAACAAGTATTTACACATAAACATAAACATGTATTTAAACATAACCATGTATTTAAACCCAAGCATAAACATGTACTTAGACATAAACATAAACATGTAGTTACATATAAATATAATCATGTAGTTAAACATAACATAACTATTTATTTAAATATAAAATTAAACATATATTTAAACATAAACATTTATTTAATCCTAAACATTTGAACAATCACTACATAATCATGGACTGACATCAAAATATGATTGGCTTCATATCATATTAAATCCGAACTAACTTATACTACAAGGTTATTAAGCTAAATTAAATCTATTTAAAATCTTAAACTTATTTAAGAAGTAAATTGTCACTTGCTTAAACTTAAACTAAAACTTAATTGTAACTTAAATTAGTTAAACATAAATTTAAAACTTAACGTGGTTAAACTTAAATTAACAATTAAATTAAAACCTTAAATAAAACTTAAATTAAAACATAAATTAAATTAAATCTGAAATTCAATAATGATTAAATATTAATTTACTCAATTTAGTTAATTCAAAAATTTATTTAACCTTAATAGGTCCCAATTAACTTAATTAAATCTGAATTAATTATTTCAAGTAAAAATGCCAAATTTAATTAAGTTCACATAATTTGAACTACATTAACTTAATCTTAACCTAGTTAATAATACATTAGTAACTAATCATCTCATTTAATCTAGAATTAAAATTTAACCTAATTAATCTAATCCGAAAACAACCTTAAACTTAGAACCCGAAATCTACATAGGGTATATAGGGTTATCATGACAAGGAGCAAGTAAAAACATAAGCACCACTAAACTAAATTTTGAAATCATACATATAGCCTAACAAATTATCATGATATGAAGTAAGAATAAACACAAATACATCTAAACAAAATTCCGAAAATCTTATCTATAACCTCCTAAATTATTCTAATAAGAGATAGAATAACGTAAGCTGAACCAAATTTTGAAATCTCATCTAATCTACCAAGGTATCTAAACATACATAGCCTATAGGAACTAACTCATACATAACATGAGATGTAGAACGTGCATGACCACATGGTATGATACAACTATCAAGAATGAAGATCTCAAGGCCACCTAGCACCATGAATTTAAGGAATAAAATAAAACATAATATGAGAAGAACATGCCTTCAATTCTATCTTGCTACCAAGCCTCTTCTTCTCCTCCCATTAGAGCTTGGAATGCTGGTGGTGGAGGCTAGGGCCAGTAGGGGTGAAGGATAGGGGTTTGGGGTTTGAGGTTTGGGGAGGTGGCGGATCCTACAAAAATATAAGAGCAACTTTTTTTTCTTCTAAAGGTTTATATATATTGGTTGCCAGCTCCCCTTATTCTTTGAATGGTTCCATATTTTTTTCATACATATCCAAGTCGTACAAATTTCATATAAATTTATATAAATTTTATATTACCAAGTCATATAAATTTATATAAATTTTATACATATTTAAGCCATGCAATTTATATAAATTCAGATACCAAGTCATATAAATTTATATAAATTTTATACATATTTAAGCCATGCAATTTATATAAATTCGGATACCAAGTCATATAAATCTATATACAAGTCATGAACTTTATATAAATTGGGTTATACTATAACTTAATTAATTAAACGTAATTAAAGCTATCAATAAAAGTAAACTCAATTTTAATTAAATCTGAATTAATTAATTAAATCTTTTTAATTAATTTGATTAGCTTCGGATACTACAGGTTATGAATTCAAGCTGCATCAGGTGGGATGACAACAAAGATGAATTGTTAGACGGTTGACTTGCCAATCCTCCCCTCATCCTTAATTGAGGTGGTGATGCAAGAAGCTGAAGATTTCATTTCAGTTGCAAGTGACAGTGATAAGGACATGATGGCATACAAGATTTGATCTTTAGTAGGGCTGTAAATGAACCAAACGTTTGTGAACAAGCTTGGTGTTCGGCTTGGTAAGAACTTGTTTACGTTCGTTAAATATACACAAGATTAATTAAATAAACAAGCTTGAACAGCTAGTTAAACTAAACAAACAAGCTTGAACATATATATGTTCAGCTCGTTAATGTTCGTGAACAGCGTTCGTGAGCCATGTTTATTAATAAAATCCTTATCAACACACTAATTAAACAAAAAAATAAAATAAAATAAACAAATAAGTTTGAATTATCAAGCTCAATAACCAATCAATAAACAATCAAACAAGCTCGAATTGAAAGCTCGATAACATCTAAACGAACCAAGTTCGAACCAAGCTCAAGCTAAGCTTGAATTGAAAGCTCGATAACATATAAATAACCAAGCTCAAGCCAAGCTTCAAACAAGCTCAAGTTCATAAAAAATACACCAAGCCAAGCTTGAACAATCATTTCAAAGGCTTGGTTCATTTTAAGCTCGGCTCGGCTTAGTTACCTTATCAAATAAGCTTGAACACCCCAAAGCTCGGTTCGGCTCGGCTCGGCTCGTTTACAACCTTCTAGTTGTGTGGTTGTGTCCTCCAGGTTACAGTAGTTTAGGCAGCAGCAAAAATGCGATGAAGTATGGACAACAATCTAATGAAGAGAAGATAGGAGGAAACAGCCTAGAATGTGCAACTCGTGCGTTTGCGGTGGCATTGCTCCACTTGCGTTGTGTGGATGAGTGAGGTGGGAGCAGAAGGATCGAAAGATGAGGTTGACTGGCTGGCAGATAGGATCATTTTGAAATTATTATCTTGTATAATCTGGTTCAAGTCTGGAGACAAGATTGGAAAATAAAAATATGAAACTACATTATATACTTCATCATGTTGCTGTCTAGAAAGGACTTCTGATTTTCATCTTATAAGTATTTTAGTCTAGTAACATTACTGCCAATAGGATATAGTAGTCAGAAAGTGTTCATCGTATGCCGAACCCCAAGCTGTCAATGTTAATGGGATGGGCTCTTCTTATCAGTTTCCACCAATTCTGTCGATAGAAGTTTAGGGTCATTACCAATTATGTTACTCGAACTCAGTTGGAATATCTGACATTGATATTGATGTAGATCCAAATGCTCAACACATGCATTTCCAGAAACTTTTACACGTGATCAATAATATTAAATATCCACATCGAGTGGTCTATATGTGCAGAGTGGATAAATGGAGAGCTCGGGTATTAAAGATTATTAGCACCACCTTTTTAGGAATGCTTATTTATTAAATTTGCTTCTTCAAGCTGCACTCTCAATCCAACACTTCAGTTCTCCCAGTAGATTCTTATGGATCATGCTATAGGGAGATCTTGGTGGATTCTTCTATGTTTCAACTGGATTATAAATTGTTAGTAGTTAGTTATTATTTTAATATTAAGACAAATTGCATTATGAAGTGTTCTAATCTTCTTTTGAGATGATTATGAACTGAAGTTAATATTATTAATTGTAACTTGAGCAGTAAGAGCAGAACAATTGGACTGGGATGCACGCCTTAACATCATTATGGGGGCTGCAAAAGGCCTTGCATACTTACATCATGATTGTTCGCCTCGAATAATACATCGTGACATCAAGGCAAGCAACATATTACTCGATGGGAATCTGGAAGCTCGTGTCTCCGACTTTGGGCTTGCAAAACTCTTGGAGGATGAAGAGTCACATATAACCACTATAGTTGTAGGAACCTTTGGTTATCTTGCTCCAGGTACAATGCTTATTATATCAACAAATTAATTTCATGTTAAAGATACATATTTGATCTTGTCAACTGATCTGCCTAGAGAGAAATTTCTGATGTTAGATAACTACTGAATAAATTCCATTTCCATGTAAAATGACCAAATCTGAACCTGAACAGAAATAAATATCGGTTTGGTTAATTATAGTCTGAACTATAAAGGTTATAAGAATATTATGGAGAACCTTTGCTTGTAGCAAATCAGACTATAAAGTGTAACGCTTATATCCTACCATCAACTACCATCAGTGTAGATATTATTTGGTGAGTTTGCAGACTTACTAGATGACATTTGGCTTGTTTGTCACCATGGACGAACTTTCACTTGTAAAAGATTCAACAGAAATTTTTAAATGTGTCAAATTATCTTATCATCATGTACCATTAATGAAAATTTAATTTGGTTGATTGGCTGACTGACTGACTGATTAGATGGTGTATGTGTGTTCTTTGGTGACTATGAGAGCCACATCCCTCATTTGTTTTATGAGACAAAATCATAAAATCTCTAACTACATTAACCAAGCTAGTGACTTTTAGAATTTATCATGGATAAAATAATGAAATATTTCATCCCACCCACCAATTGACACGTGGAACTCCCCAAGACTAATAAACCCCTCAGAAAACAAGCGTGAATCTTCTGTGAATGTGAGGTGGAATATCAGGGCATACAAATCACCAACTAAGCAGTTCACAAAAGTCTTTTGTAATGCAGCGTAGGTTTTCATGTGAGGTACCCAAGTAACACAAGTTGTTCCATGAGTCTTTTGTCGATGCACTATGATGCTAACACGAATCTTCCACAAGCATGTATCGATTTTTGGAAGCTTTAAGTGGTGACATCCAAAAATCAGGAGAGATCTAGTTATGTTGACTCTAATCAAGACAAAAGCTTCCTTAAGGCAATGAGAGCTTTCTCATGACTTGGTGAGGGCTTCGTTCCTTTCCTTTCCCATACTCGTATATGAGAATTCCATAACACTTCATCTCGACTTTATAGGAATGTAGCAAAACAAAGAGGTATTCTTCTTCCTCTTGTCCTTCCCAGCTTCCTGCTTCTCTTTTGGTGTTTAGCACACGTTTAGCACACCATATAGCACTTGTGCCAACTAACACGTCTTGTTTTGACCCAGACTAAAATCTGGGCTCGAAATTAGATTTCAAAGCTTTGGTTTTGTCAGTTCAGATCCTCTGGTCCACTTTTCTGTGGTCCCTTTCTGGTCCACATCACGAGGATCGTTGGATCAGATCATGGATCCATGTATTGGTCCCTCCTGATTT
>JBAMIE010000041.1:2769593-2783905 GCA_037177295.1 Kaempferia parviflora | reverse complement strand
CGAACTAGGGTTTCAACTTCGTAGGGGAAAGCAATGGAGAAGAGGGAAAGAAAATCATTAGGTTTTTCTTGATTTGTGGTGGAGAGAAATGAGGGAAGACGAAAGAAAATCGCAGTTAGGGTTCTTGATTTGTCACGGAGAGAAATGGGGGAAGGAAAGACATCGATCGTTACGGCTGGGAAAGAGAGGAAACATGAGGGTAATTTAGTAAATTTAGTTGTCGGGGAGTTATAAACAAGTTTTAGGGAGTGCAGAGAAATATAAACTCGTGTGGGGAGTTGACAACAATATAAGTTTGTGGTTAGGAATTTTAGAACAAGTTTCCCATAATGAAATATACCCGCGATGTCAGTAAGTGGATGATATAAACCAGAATCAGAACACCTAAACCCTAAGATCTTTTAGGATTTCGAAGTTAATATTTTTTTTTTCAAAATTATCCTCCACAAATTGACACCTCCCACAAGAAGTAGCCCGCTTCCTCTACCTCGGCCAGAGACAAGGACCTTTGCCGGAGTTGATGTTGGTTGCTGGAAGCGCCACCAGATCCGATCCGCAAAGGACGACATCTTCTCCATCTGCTCGACAGTGAACTTGATGGGGAACTGCTTCCTCATATCGTCATTGCTTCCATCCCAAGGTCGCCACCAACGACTCTCTCCTCATATCGTAGATGATACGGATGGATGTCAACAGCGGAGGTGCCACTGTCGCCATCCTTAGGTGGAAAGTGAGTTCTGCCTATGGAGGGGACTCTGATGGATACTTTAAATAGATTTTCTAGAATGTTATTTAGATTCAACCAAAGATAATTCAATAAATATTTAACTAGATTATAGTATTATATATGTTAAACCGTGTGACAAACAGGTCCGGACCTGAGGTGAGGCCCAGGAGGCAAGCGCCTCAGGCCCATTTCTTTGAAGGGCCCAAAAATTAAAAATTAATTAAGCCTTTTAATTTAAAAGAAAAGTACTCGTCTCGTAATTTAATCAATCCCCGATCCTCGATACTCATCACCCTGATTTTGTCGTGAACTCCTCTTTATGAGTGATCATCTCCTACACAGTCGATGATAGCAACTTCTTCGATTCATCTTATATTTTGATAAGTTTTATGTTTGATCTGTCTAGCTTTTGTTTTCGATCAACTTCGCTCCTCTTGCTTGCGGTGTTAGTTCTTTTGATTTTAAAGTGTTGTCTTGTGCGTTTTGTGTGGTTACAAAAGCAAGGGAAAAGGTGAGAGGGAGACAAGCAACACCGATTCTTTTGTTCTCTTCTGCTCTGCTCCTGCTCATGCTTAATTCCTATTAACTCCATCCAATTCTATTTGATTAGTTTGCATCATTAAATTAGTTAGCTTGGTGCATTTAAAAGCAAGTTGGAAACGAGGATGCACCTCCTTCACAAGAAGAGTAAGAGAAATCTAACAAGCAAATCCACGTCTCTCCGCCAGTCATATGCATTATATTTTTATAGTTAAAACGGAAGCAAGACGTATTGTGTCAAATGAGTATCGATAGTATTTATTTTTTTTATTATATTTTAAAATTTTTATATTATTCAACTCTTTATTTTATTGTACATTTAATAGGATCGCTAAAAAATTTTGATTGCACATTAAATAGAGACTCATATTTTGAAGTGTAGATGATTTTTTAAGCTAAAATAATAGTAAGACATTATAAGAGACCCTTATTATTGAAGCTCGACTGGCCATCAAAATCTCAGTACGACACTGAGTGATGTACTGCTTCCCTACTATACACGACACCTCTAAACCTACCTCTGTTGTCGGTGTCAGAGATGATGTCAACACTTCCGGGAGACAAGATCCAGCTCGGGAGAGGGATCAATTCACGGTGGTGGCTTCTTTTGTATCCATTCTGGGCTACAATGGATTGAACAATGATGAAGAGTTTGGGACATGTGAAGGCTCTTCTGCTTGTAAAGATTTGTGTATCAAAGTAGAGGCAAAGGCAAGATGCAATGATCAAAAGCCAAATACACCATATATGGTCAATGCATTCTGCCACAAAACAAAGAAGAAGATGCAAAATCAATGATACATTTCATATACTCTAGATGAGGGATCATACCTCACAGTGATCAGAAGAGAGACAAAGCATCATTTCAAGATGATGTGAAGCTAATGCCTTGGAAACTTTCTTTACAAAAGAACAGTAGCCATGCGCCTGTAAATGGTTTCAGTCTCTCATGTTGTGAATGATGATTCTTCAACTCCTGCACAAATCTACTCCAAGAAAGTTAATGAAAGTAACATTCCTAGTGTTGCATTTCATACTCCGATATCGAGTGCTCATAATCAACCAAAAACATCTGCAGTTTATGGTGGTATCTCATAGAAAAGAATAGTGGTTGCAAAAGAAGATGAAGTTTAGATGTACTTAGTAGATTTTGTCAATTTAGTACCAGATGATCTTCTTCCTAGGCTACCACCTGATATTACTTTAAACTCAAGATGAGTTTTTTTTTTCAACCCGGGGCAACTAATGTAAGAGGATTCGAAGATTATTATTATTATTAGTAGTAATTTTTTATTTTTATTTTTGGTAATTTCAGAGTTTTTTTTTGTATTTTGGGTATTTTTGATAATTTTCCATCTTTTGATATTTTGAGTCTGTTTAGGGATTTAGGATTGTAAGTCTGTTTCCTTTTGTTCGAATTTCTTTCCTTTCGTTACAAATTAGAAATTATATTAGGATTTTTTTCCTTCCTTTGTATCTTAGGATTAATCTATTTAAATAGGTGTTTAGTCATTTGAGGAATTATCTCAGTTATTAAATAACATTTCTTTTTTTTTTTAGAAAAATCTAGAGGGCGACAATTTCTATTTTTGTCTTCTTATCAATTCCATTCTTTTTGTCAGTCCGTAGGATAATAGGTATCCTGCCCGGTGTCAGTAACACATGCACCACTATCGGCGCATCAAATAGTTGGATTTTGGTCTGTAGTCGTCCACGTATGCGACGAGTATGCATGACATGGATGTAATGTATTGTGGGATGACGTGGTTGTTGATGAGGTTTAACCAACACGTGCATTTTGCGTGTGAGTGTGTGACGACGCGTGGATGGCATGTGAGGTCAACTGGCGACGCGTGTGAGAGCGTAAAGATGATGGGTCGATTCAGATTAATTGTTGTGAAAAATTGTCTGTCTATTGACTACTTTTTTATTCTTAATGTATTGGTCCTATGGTTACTTTGAATTGACTTAAGTTAGTTTTGTTACTGGTTCATCAGTTTTATACGGATTTTGTTGATTTCAATTCTAGATGGCACACATTATACACACTATGACACTTCGTGATATGTGACGAAATGAACTAAGAGAGACTATCCAAGAGATAGTGTACAACCTTGTTTATGAAGTCAGAGGACACATTAGGAGGCTCGATAGGTTATTCTAGAGAATCGAGCAGCAAGATTTTTCTATCCTAGATAATTATTGAATTTGGGCTTTGGTTCGATCACTGCCGAGACATTTCAATGAAGTAGCACACCACATATGAGGACCTATGAGGGGCACATCACATATATGAAGTTAATCAAAGAGCTACTTCATCATGTAGACCATGAAGATGATGATGTATCACCTCCTCGTGAGAATCCTGATGAGATTGAGGAGAAGCTAGAGGAGGATTCGAATAAGGGTTATGATAAACCTCAATATCCTATCACTCTTGAGGAGGATGTGGATGCCCATGAGGGGGATCGTATAAAGAGTTTCGATGTCAGCTGTATTCATATGGGGTAGATGAAGCAGATTTAGAAGACATTCAGTTAAGTATAGGTTACCATTAATAATACATCTCCACAAATAGGAGATTGACAAATTGGCTTGAGCCATCATAGACCAATCCATATCTAGAAGAGTTCGATTTCTTCTTTCAGCAACCCTATTTTGCTGTGAAGTTCTTGTGATTATTAGTTGTCTAATACTTCATTTATCATTACATATTGTATTAAACTGATCAGACAAATGTTCACCCCCATGATCAATGCATAAAATGTTAACCTTTTGATCCAATTGATTCTCAACTTCATTCAAGTAATGTTTAAAACAATCTAATACTTTAGATTTATGATAAATCAAATACACATGATCAAAATGTGTGAAGTCATCAATAAATGTAATAAAATAGGAAGTTTCATGTCTAACCTTCACATTCATTGGACCATAAATATTTGAATGGATTAATTGTAATGGTGATTTAGCTCTAATAGTTATATCAAATAGTTTCCTAGTTGCTTTTCAAGCAAGACAATGCTCGAACATAGACAAGTTAATTTTAGGGGTGTCAATTCGGGTGGGTTGGGTCGGGTTCAGGTTGGGTTGGGAATTGTTTTTTTTAGCTCCCAACCCAAACTCGAACCTGATCAACCCGAACCAGACAACCTGTATAACCCTATGCAAATTAAAATAACTTTTTTTTTGGCTATATATTTTCCTAATAATTCTTCATTTTTATCTTAATACTCCATCACTATCATACCCCATCAATTGTTTTATTATTTCTCACATATATCTACTTACTACTAGTACCCGACAATACTCCATGAATGCATCTTGTTCATGAGCTACATGGTTTGTTGCTTCCGAATCTATAGTCCACAAAGGATAAGAATCAATTACCAATATTGTACTAGTAATATGATGCTCATGAATAGAAGATAAACATGAATCTATCTTTTTGGCTCGCTACATTCCCGAGCAAATTGGTCTTCATGCCATAATTATAGCAACTTAGCTTGCTTTTAGGTTTATATTCATGCTTCTTCTCTTTGAAATTATCCTTGTTTGGGCCTAACCCAGCAACATCAACAGTGCCCATTTCCTTTCCCCTTCCTTTCTTGAACAGTTTTTTCTTACTCTTGGATTCAAATGTACCAGGCGGATTCAATTCTCTTTGCCTTTAGTTCAATATGGTATGAGACATCAGTGAAAAGTCATGATGCTTTCACTGTGAGTAAGATTCTATTTCATCATTTTCCAAGAATCAGGAAGAGAACGAATTATTGTCTGAACTCGTTGTTCATTAGTCAACTCATGATCAACAACCTTTAGATCCCGAATCGTATTCACCATTTCCCTCACGTGTTGGGCTATGGTGACATTTGGACGATTCTTGTAGATGTCAAACTTGATAATCAGTTATCGAAGCTTGCTTAGGCTCAGTCCATTGTATTTCTCTCTAAGGGCAATCCAGATAGTATGAGCCATTGGAAACGACTAATACTCACCAACTAGGTCGTCATCCATAGAACTGATCAAGACTTTCCTTAGATATAGAGTCCTTCTTTCATGCTTTATAGATGTCAAGATCATGTCTGTGTTGTACTGTAGGACCTTTAGCAGGTTCTTCCATAACATGATTGACAACCTCAAAAATTATTGTTCCTTAAGTACATATTGCATCTTGAGGTGCCATATCTTGCAGTTATCCCCCATTTAATTTCTCTCTTTTATTAAGGTTAGCTATGATATTCTTAGAAGCCATAATCTTATATAAACAAACACATTATATAGCAATTTAGTATAATCTATAATTCACACGTTTGTATGTAATTCACAATTAATTCAATGCTAATTTGATTTGGTTTATAAAATCAAGTGGTAACTATATTTTCATTCATCATTTGTACAGTCAAATTTAACCACCATTGTTCAATCATATTACAAAAATCCATCAATTTTATAATAAATGAAAAATCATTTATATTAAACATGCTATTAACACATAATATACTTCCAAGTCATACATTTAAAACTATGAAGTTCAAATTCGGTGCAAATAAACAGAATAATAGTAACACGAACTAATAATGCAATATTATTGTACAATATTGGTTAGATTTGACCGTACAAATGATCAGTGGAAACATAGTTATATAAATCCATTAAAAAAACTCTAAGGTAGTAGATAGGTTATTAATACTCCCACTAAGACTGACACTAGCATAGTATAGCTAACATAATCCCTATCTCTCTAGACTCAGCAGGGGTAATGGTCTCGAACATGATGACATTGGAACTCTCTATACGATCCCCCTCATGGGCATCTATATCCTCCTCAAGAGTGATAGGATATTGAGGCTTTTCACAACCCTCATTTGAATCCTTCTTGGTTCCTCCTCAATCTCATCGAGATCCTCATGAGGAGTTGGTACATCATCATCTTCATTGTCTACATGACTAAGTAGCTATCTGATTAACTCAATATATGTGATGCACCCCTCCTAGCGACCCCATATGTGGTATGCTATGTCTCGATAGTGATTGAACCAAGGCCCAAATTCGGTAATTTTCTAAGACAGGAAAATCCTACTGCTTGAGTCACCAGAATAACCTATCGAGCCTCAAGAAAATCCTACTGTTCAGATTTGCATCAACGACTCTAATTAACTCAGATCTAATCCAACGGTGGAAATCAGTTAAGATCTTAATCCAAGGCTTCATATCTTGATCAATGGTTATGATCTACTCCCTTTGACTTGGATGGACCAGATCTTTAACAAATGGCTCAGACCTCACTAATTTGGATTGATCCAACTTGAATTCATGAACCCTTGATCACCTACAAAACCAATATCACAAATTAGCATAAAACTCTACAAATATAAAGGAAATCATATTAAGACCCAAAGTGAATCTAACTCGTGAAATATGATATAAACACGAATTTAACACAAGAGATGATCAACAAGCATGAATATAGAAATCTAAATAATGCAACCAAATGATGGTTATCAAATCCCTATACTTTTTCTTGCGCATCCCTGGGAAGTAAACAAACTCAGAATCAAAACAAAACTCATCTCCCAAATAATGCCTTAGTAATACTTTGAAGATAGTAAAAGGTAATTGACTAAAAGCATATAAAGATCAAACATTCATGAACACAATTCCTACATCAATCAATAAGCATAATGGTTTCAATCCATTTGAAAAACTAAGAAAGATGCAATCTCACATACAAGATGAATGTTTCCACTCTAGCTCTCAAAATCATATGTGGAAATGGGGTTCACTTAGTGCTACTCACAACACTTTCACTACTATATGCTTGCTTGTTTTCTAATTCTCCATCACCGTAAAAAAACATATGCATGAATCAAAAGAATTTATTAGAAGTTGTAAGAGAATAAGAGAACAAGCAAAATAGGTAGAAGGGAAACAATTGAAAAGAGGAGGGTATTAGAATGAAAAACCTGATGAGTTGACCAATTGATGTGCATAGAAAAACACCTCTTGGTAGATCATAAGCACTTGAAAAGAAAAGAACACATTTGTCAATGATAAAACAAGAGATTTAGTTTAACTTTTCTCTGATAAGATAGCTACCCAAAGAATTTGGTACGCCATAGCTTCAAGTTGATTCAATTCCCTCATGGACCAACAAGAATTGGTAAGATGATTCATACTGTTCAAAAACCAAATTCAGATTTGGCACCAAACAGTTTTCATTTTTTTTTCTTTTTCTGTTTTCTACTAATTTAGCAAGAACTGCAACAATGCCTCCTTCAATTATAATTCAAACAAGTCTTTTCTTTCCTTCAGCTCAGTTAAGAATCTTATTTAGCACTGAAATAACAAGAGGTCGAATCTAGTTGCTGCTAATCAGAAACAGCACCTGAATTTGGCACCAACTGGTTGTCTTTTGTTGACAGGATTCTTAAGCCAAATTCTGAATCCCTTGTTAGTTAATCTATTGGTCAACAATCTTGATAGTATGGGTGAAGAACCAATTAAGATTGGAGTAACTCAACAGCAACATTTTGAGAAAAGGCTTCTCAATGCCTGAATTGAAATAGCTAAAAAACCAGGTTCAGAAATCAGAATTCAGGTTCAGAAATCAGATTCATGAGTGAAACTCTCTGATTTGTATCTTGAGTGGTTCAGCAATTGCAATTAGTTCACCGATATAACTCCTACATCGGTCCCTGGTCAAGGTTGGCTATCAGAAATTGGTCAATAACATCAAGGAATTCAACAGTATCCCTGAATCAAGGTGTTTGATAAACTTCTCAATTTCTGCACGTGAGTTTCATTGGCTCCTAATCCTTCCTTGCAGTGATGTATAGGGTTGCTGAAGCTAACTATGCAACTTCTTTGAAATTTTTTTTTTTGGTTGTGAATCTATAGAACCATCTAGTTGCATACATACTGTAAGTACTCCGTGGTAGTTTTGATGTGATCAACTAAGTTAAGTTAGGTCCTGTGTTTTCTGATCCTTGTGCTAAGTGTGCAGGAACTTAGGAACACAAGAAGTTGAGCGGAAGATGCAGCGGAGAAGAAGGACTACACGGGAAGAGAGTCGATGGGTTCGATGCGTCCGAGGGACGAGAAGCTGCAGAAGAGTACACTGGCAGACAAGAAGGACGCGCGTGGTGGTCCGAGGGATGAGAAGCCGGAAGAAAGCCTATTCGAGGATAAGGACGAAACATATGTTCGAGTGAGCGCTATTTCGGATGTCCGATCAATCACCCAAGCGACCGAAGATGGACAGAGACAAGTCAACATTGAAGTTGACCTTCTGGAGTCGCCTTCAGAGTGCTGGAAGGTGCCTCCGCAAGCGCTGCATGGGAGACACCTTCAAGCAGCTGAAAGCACCTATGGAAGACGCCTTTAAGCAGCTAAGGCACCTTCAAGACTTGATCAGAGGTCGTTGCGAGGAGATAAAGTTTTATCTTTTAAAATAAAACTTTATTCACTTGAAGGCGCCTCAGGCCTTTGGAGGCTCCTTCCGACCGCAAAAACTAATCTCCAAGAGGCTATAAAAAGCCCCCCGGTGCTAGGAATCAATAATAACTTTAACAACAACTACTGTAATCTTTCCTAGTCTTTCTCTTGAGCTGTCAACGTCTGTAAGAGGCTACTCCACCTTCAACGAAGGAGATCCTTTAGTGAGCTTTTCTACACCTTAGATTAACAACCACCTAGGTTGTAACCAAGTAAATCCAGCCTTCTTACTTTCCTTCTTTTGTTGTTCAATTTATTTATGCTTTATTTTAATTGCGCTATCTAACTAAGTTGAAAGATCGAGAAAGGGGTTATTTTAATTTTGCAAGCAATTCACCCCCCTCCTCCGTTGCACCAACAATTGGTATTAGAGCTCATCACCTCAGAAGAACTAGCCGCCAACTTAACCAACAAGACGATGGCCAGACCAAGCATATACCTTCCAAAATTCGAGGGAGAATTCGCTATGTGGAAAAAGCGAATAATGTATTCTTAAAAACTGATTTTGAATTATTATTAATTATGAAATATGGTTTTATAGTACCCATAGATCAACAAGGAGTTAAAAAGGAAGAACAATACCCAATGACCTCAATCTGTTGGGTCATATAGTCATATATAGCGTAATACCAATTATATCTATCTAAATTTTTAAAGTCATCAATATAATCAATTAGTGATTATACTGGTAGTCTAGATATACTACTAGTAGTAGTAGATAACACAAATAAAAAAAATATAAAATAACAAATTGACAAAATAAAATATCAGATTCGTGAGATGGTTATTTGGTGATGTTGACTAGCTTGTTCTCTACTTCATTCTTTGTTCTCGTGATCTGGAACTTCATCTCCTTGGTCTAGAAGTCGACCTAGAATTAATACAACATCTTTTCATGTGAATCTAATCTTTTGATTTTAAAAGATAAAACACTTAACATGATAGTCTCAATTGTCAAATATATTATGAATAAAATCTCTGATGTTTGCATTATGCAGTATGTCTAGGGCCGAGACAAATGTACTTCTATTTATCAACTCCATCTGTTGTTCATTTGGTTGTAGTGATGATGTGAAAGACTTAGACTGGTGAATGTTGCTTTTCCATTCTATTTTCTTACAGTATGCATGAGAAGTAGAGCTTCTATGGGAGGTCGAAGCACTAGATGTCATTTCATTTTGTAAAAAAATACTTAATATGTTAGTGATAGATTTCCATGTTAATTTTGAACAATAAAATGGTATTTCAAATAGTTGTGACCAAAACGTTGTAGCAGCTATAAAATCATAGTTGCTACAACATTCTAGTCTAACCATGTTGTAGCATCTATGCAATTGTAGTTGCTACAACGTAGTTAAACCACGGCCAAAATGTTGTCGTAGGTACAAAACATAGTTGCTACAACATAGTTAGCCCAAAACGTTATAGCAGCTACAATTTTGTAGCTACTACGATGTTCTGATATGTTGTCTAACTACATTATAGTAGCTATAATTTCATAGCTATTATAATATTCTGGTCTAAGCTAACCATGTTGTAGCATCAACGAAATTGTAGTTGCTACAGTGTGGTTAGACCACAGTCTAGAACATTGTAGCAGGTACAAAATCGTAACTGCTATAATTTCATAGCTTCTACAATGCTATATCTACTACAACAATGACATTTGGATGGAGGAGAAAGATATTCGGAAACTCAAATAAGAACTAAAATAACACTAAAATCTAAACCTAAATAATAAGATGAGGCGACAATAGGCAGTTAAAAGATAAATAATAGATGATAAGTACGTACATGGGGAACGCACTGCAGATGAGCAACAGTAGATAGGAAAGATGAGGAAGTGCAATGGACTTGATCAACAAAGATAGTGAAGGCTGAACGAGAGAGTTCGAAGGGGGAGGGTTAGAAATGTTTGAATTTTGACCAAGAAGCACAAAACCCTAAGGGCGTGTTTGGTTTAAGGTTATTGTTGATAACCTTGGTTATCCATCCAAGGTTATCAACAAAAACCTTGTTTACTTTAGGCAATCGACGATTCCCGAGTCATGATGCATGCCTAACACATCAGCAATTTAGGCATACAAACCGGAATCAGAAAATCTCGAAAAAGTGAGGATTTTTCTTGATTCCGGGGTTAAGGAATTTTTTGGACAAAATTACCCCCTAATATTTATCTTACAGATCAATCAAATATCAATCGCAACTGCACGAGTCAGCCACGCAGGGTTGCTCATGGCTATGCAAGGTCATAGCTACGCGAAGCGACATAGGGCTGCCCACGGCTCACAATTGCAAGCGCAAGAAAAAAAATTTTGTAGTGAGGAAGGAAAGTCTAAAAAAATGATCATTGATGGATTTGTAAATCCCTTTGTCTATTATTTTATAATAAGAAACAATGAAAATGACGAGTAGTCCATCATTTTTTATGGAAAAAAATATCTTCGGTGAAGGCTAATTTAACCTTTGCACGAACCCTCAGACCAGTTACCAACTTCCATGGCCTTCTTCCTTTTTGCCCATCTTCGGTGGAGGCAAATTTAACCTTAAAGAATGCATTCGATCCACTGACACAATCAAAGATAAGATAATATTCATTGAAGGATGACAAATTGCAGTCAAAAGATAGAAGGATAAAAAAAATAGAATTATGTTCTTTTTCAACACTGCTGTTCAAATCAAACGATGCAACAACCTACAGAATTATGCAACTCCGATGAGCCTCCGAGCGTCAGCATGCACGCCGCCTGCTGCTATTTAACAACTCCGTGACGCTCAGGTTGCACCCACCCCACTTGGTACAAGTGATATAAAATTATGACCATCAGTATTCATTTGAATAAATTATAAACTAAGAGAAAGACAGAAACAGCATCAAACTATGCACATCTCTTTCATTTTTGTGAAAAGGAAGAGGACAAAAAAAAGAAAGAAAGAAAGAACGTATAATCACATGAACCTGTCACTTTTAAAAAAAAACACTCCACCCCCAGCAATTTTCTTGTAAATGATATTAATATTCTACGTGTATACTGTTTGGTATTATTATCTTCTGTCACACGAATTAAATCTTAAATTGATCAACAAGTTGTATGAACATGACAAATCCGAATTGTAGGCTTGTAGAAACCAAACTCAAGCTGCTATAACTATTATAACAGCTAAAAAATGTAATTTTACAATAACTATAGTAGCTATAATTTAGTTGTCACTATGAATGTTGTTAAATATGACAAGTTCCAATTGTAACAGCTATAGTTTATAATTATTACTAGGATAGAATCACAAAAAAATTTCAAGGGGGCTAAATTGCACTGATAATTCTCTCATGTGATCATTCTTTAAAAACTTTTCTTTTAGGCATTTTTAAAAACTTTCGTAAAGTCGAGTACGCAACGAAAAATCAAAAAGTAATAAAGAAGGTGATTCGGATATTTACTTGATTCAAAGCCTTTGTCGACTCCTATTCCAAGACTCATGCTCCATCAGATCATACCATTGGACAATTCACTAATTCACTTCCGAAAAATCTCGGACAGAAAATTGATATAAAATAAAGTTGGTGTAACAGCCTACACCAACTGTATGCAATAAGTAAGAACAAAAAGTTAAATGTTACCAACACTTAGAATTTAGTCGAGGCGAGTTTGAGTGTTGGTGAAGATCTCGATGCAGAGCTTGGACGTCGGTGTTTGCACAGAGATTCGTCGAGAAGAGTGTCCGAAATTCTTTTTCGAATGAGTTGATATCGTTTAAGCTTCAACCACCCCATTTTAAAGCCAACTTGAACTTGATCCAATCCACTGATCTCGGGATCACTTTTCGAAACTTGACATTTATCGGTCGGCCAATCCTCACCTGTCGGTTGACCAAACCTTTGATTCCTCCTCGGCTTATCTGGTATGAATTGCTCGTTGGTTTTCCACCATTCGATCGATCAAACCTCCAATGCCTCCTCGGCTTATCCGGACCGAATTGCTCGCTTGTTATTCACCGTTCGGTCGATCGATCCTCACAATTCGATTGACTGATCCCTTCGGTTGAAATCCAATCCTGAGCTGAATTCTGATATGATCTTCTAGGGTTCAGTTGATTGATTCCTGACGTTCAGCTGACCGATCAAGTCAATTTTTCAACTTGTAAAATGTTAGTCTTCTAGCAACACAGAGTTAGAAAAACAACTGTAAATGCATGAATGTAGTATGACTTAGACCCAGACGACTTAGACCCATCTACGTCTAGTCAAATCTTAGCATTAGACTCCTAGGTTGGACCTGAGCTGGATCAGTGCCTAAGTCCCAACGGGACTCATCCTCACGGGATCACTCTCCTCCAGTTGTTTAGCTGACCGTACCAACTAAACATCTGCTCCTTAAGACCTGTTTGGACTTTCTCTGGTCCTGCTTAGTGTATGAACAACCTGATTAACTAAGACTTTCCTACAACACCAAGTTAGCACAATATATATAAAATATTAAGGTAAATCAGTATTAGCAGCTTTCAAGATTCGCTGGTCTGGTCGACCGCGCGGTCAGTTACACATGCTTCGAGTTTACTCTTCCAAAACTTCTCATTACCTAGGGTTACCTCCCCTAAGGTTGTCTAGCTTCACTCACCAGGACTTCTACCACCTAGCTTCACTCACTAGAGTCTGCTTCGACAAGGACTTCAACCACCTATCTTCACTCACTAGGGTCTGACTTCAGTCACTAGTGTTGATGCAATCATATTTTGATGTGTGTGTCAAAGAGTTTAAGTTATGTTTCATATGATTTAATGTGAGTTCAAGTCATGCAGGGATTAGACAAGTACACAGAGATCTCATCCAAGGGCTCAGTCCATGAGTCGGTGACGGACGGAGCATCCGAGGGACCGCCTGACAAGGAGCAACGGAGTGGAACCAAGGAAGCAGATTTCAAGGCAAGTGAAGGATGACATGGAAACGAACCGAGGGCTCATATGCATCCGAGGGACGAGACAAAGGAAGAGAGCTTCAAAGGGCGACTCCGGAGAGTGATGAGAGTGTGGAGTGTACTATACCAGTTGCCTAGTACTCCGACCAAGCCATTGATCCCGTGAAGCGAGTGAAAAATGAACCGAACAGAAAGATTGGTCGAGTGGACAATCGCTTGCACCAGGCGACTGATCCTTCGACTAGGCGACTGATCCCTCGACCAGGCGACTGATCAAGTAGCCGTTGACATGATATAGCTAGCCGTTGTGAGTCGGCAAGTAGCCATTGTGAAGGGACCTGTCGCCTGGTCTTAAGACCAGGCGATTGCTGCAAACTGAGTGAGCCTTTTCAGCTCACTCTCTCCTCCTATTTAAGGAGGAGTCTTAGGCATGAAAATTTAGAGTGCTCTAGTGATATTTTTGTGGCCTGTGTCTTTCTTCTTCCTCCCATTCATAGTCTCCATTGTAAAGAGGAAGAAGACACTCTTGTGAGAGGTTTGCTTCACCGAGAAGAAGCACATTCATAGTGAAGAAGAGTACTCGCGTGGATCCTTGGATTAGTCACCTCCTCTGGAGGTGGATACCAAGTAAAAGG
>JBAMIE010000041.1:2669827-2682242 GCA_037177295.1 Kaempferia parviflora | reverse complement strand
GGAGTAGAAGTTGGGTTTTGGACTTGCGTAGGATCATGTTCTTGTAGGGATGGCTCTTATGAAGACAATCTGGAGTGAGATGAGTAAGTCTCTGAGATGGGCAAGGAAGAATAGATCTTCTGCCTCATCTTCCTCAATCGAGCCAAACTCCCCCTTGGATAAGGTTGAGAAAAAAATGATTCGCTTTCCTCAAAAGTGACATCAACAAGAGATATAAATTTTTTGTGTAAGTGGGTGATAACATTTGTAGCCTTTCTATGTTGAAGAATAGCTTACAAATACACATTTGATTACTCGTGCTCATATTTTCCTTTGTTGTGGCTAGACACATGAACAAAAATTGGACAACGAAGGACTCGAAGAGTGAGATTATTTGTGGTTCGAATTAGGATAAAACTGAAAGAGGAGTTGCATTGGAATTTGATTGCCCAATACTTTGGAAAGGAGTTGATTTATAATGTAGGCTGCAATAAGCACGACTTCCCCCAAATGATTTTGAAACTCGATTTTGGAAGAGCATAGCATAGGTTGTGGCAAGTAAGTGTTCATTTTTCCTCTCACCAATCCCATTTGAGGAGCATCTATACAAGATGACTCATGGATTATCCCTTCCTGAAAGAAATTGGTTAAAATAGTCCTTAGCATTATCAGACCAGAGCCTTTCTACTTTGACACCAAATTGGTTATGTATATGACAATGAAGTTTGGTAGGATAGTGGTTACATCGGTTTATGTTCGATAGGGAAAATCCACGAAACTATAGTGTAATCATCAATGAAAGAAACAAACCTTTGAACTCCTATATTGGGAATTCTAGAGAAGCCCCATATATCAGTGTGAATCAAATAAAAAGGGGAAGTACTGTTATTATTGCTCATTGGAAAGGAAACCCTTTTATGTTTGGCAAATTCACAGACCATACAATGAAAATCTTCAACCTTAACACTATTAAACAAGGAAGGGAATATTGTTTTTAAAATAGTAAATGAAGGATGACCAAGATGGAAATGTTGACGCCAAATGAGATCATTATTTGGAAAGAAAAACCAGACTATGAGGAAACATGCTTGACTATTGGTGAGTATATGGCAGAAGCATTGAGATAGTAGAGACCACTCTTTTTCTTAGCAAGTCCAATCCTCTTTTTCTTGAAATCAGATCTTAAAATATACATTGAGAATGATAAAACAAGACTTTACACTTCATATCACGGTTAGTTTGTGAATAGACAGGAGATTAGTGGACAATTTTGGAACATGGAATACATCTTTTAATAACAAGGATGGACTCAACCGAATGTGAGCAACACCAACCACCGTGGTAACAAAACCATTAGCAACAATAAATTTTCTATTATTAGGACAAGGTGAATATGTTGTAAAATGGATTGAGGAAGGTGTCATGTGATCTATAACTCTGAGTCAATAACCCAAGAGTCTTGTATAAATCAGTTTAAGGCATCTAATACATGAGAAAGAAACTTACTGAATAATGTTAATGAACAGAGTCACTGTCCTGCTCTAATGGCCCAAATAAAGCTTCTCAATCTCAACTTGACTAAAGTAGCTGGGAGTATTCTCTCTAGAAGGTTGTTGGGTTGAGTTTTGTGGGATGACTTTTATGAAGGAAGCTTGATGATCATATGGTTGAATTTTTTTGTCCACCCTGCTGACTCAATTTTTGGCATGAAGTAGTGAGTTTGCCATGCACAATTTCCAGCAATGATCCTTGGTATGTCTCGACTTCTTACTGTAGGTGCACTAAGTTTATCTTGAGGGTTGCTTTGGGATGTCTCTTTGGTTTATTTCGATTGGTGCCCTCTTGTGAAGCCATGGCAGATCCTTCAGTTGTCACTAGTTCCAGCATAATGCCTCTCCGACTCTCCTCAGCCTGAATAAATGCAATAACCTCATTCAGTGATGGGACATTTTCCTTGCCAAGAATTTGAATCCAGACTTATCAAATTCTGCATTTAGGCTAACAAAAAAATCACACACCAATCTTTCTCAATAAATTTCTTTAAGATCAAACTACATCCTTGGGGCACTTTGTCACAAGGACCCGATAATGATCGAGTTCTTGCCATATATTTTGCAACATATTTGCATATTCAGTTACTTGTTACCATTTTGTTGCTTTGTTTCACAACGATAGTCTTTACTTTGACTTCATATACAGGGACAACATTTTTGGCCTTTGAGTATATTTGGTGAAGGGCGTCCCATATATCTTTTGTAGAGGTGAGAAAGATACATGTACCATTAATTTATTTATGATGTCATTGAACTCCATAACCAAGACATAATCATGGAGTCCTCTTCATCCCAGTCATCAAAATCTAGATCATCTTGTTTTGGTCATGTGTCGCAAAGATGTCGAATTTTCCCTTTGCCTTTTTGGTAGGTATGGACCAACTGAGACCATTTCAAGTAGTTTGTTCATTGAGTCTGTAAGAGTGGTGGATATTATGCAATTCATTAGTAGGAAGATGGGTTCTTATCGATCCTTCATCAGATTGAGGAGGGTTGTTTGTTTCTGCCGTCTTTGACATAACAAAATATGAAAAAAAAAATACTAGCTATGAAGGTCAACACAACAGGAAGATAAAGAAAAATGATATTGACAATGAAGGCCAATAATAAATGGGCAATGAAAGCTGAGAAAGAGTGGACAAAAACATGGCCATGAAGATAAAAAAAAAAAAAATCTCAGAGGCACAAAATCCTAGAGCTCTGATTCTAAATTCTCTCTTTTTTCATTATGCACAATAAGGAGTATATATGCTTTGCACATTGATTATGGATAGAAACCAAAAAGATATAAAAGAATAAATTAAAATGTTTTATTTCTAAACAAGATTCCTGTGTCGAGGGATTTTCATGATCCACTATCCTAAAATAGTTGTCAACTTTCCAACAAAACAAAATGTGCATTAAAAGAAAAGGCTAGAGAAGAAGGTAATATATGTTTTAAAATCTAATATAATAGATAAGTTATAGCAAAAATGAAGAAGCTGGCAAAGTTAAGAGCTATGGAGATAGAATCATTGTGCTGAACGTGATTTTTGGAAATGAGATATCAGACCTTGTAAGTGCTTATGCACCTCAAGAAGTATTGACTGATCAAATCATTAGGAATTTTTGAAAAGCCTAGGTGGAATTATATAAGACATGCCTATACTGAAATACTTATATTTGCAGGTCATTTAAGTGGGCATGTAGGGAGTCTCCGGGAATATAAAGGTATACATGGAGGTTTTGTACGGGGAAAGAAACAAGGGAGCACTATGATTTTGGATTTGGCTATATTAACTGTATAATTGTTAATGGAGGTTTTGTTTGGGGAAAGAAACAAAGGAGTAGTATGATTTTGGATTTTGCTATATTAATCTTATAATGTTAATACTTCAAGGTATATGAAAAGGATGAACATTTGGTTGTTTATTAATCCCTTCAGTTTGTTAATCATGCCTAATCACATTCAAATTTCACACTGTTGGTGGTTTAGCTATGGTTCTTTAGACTTCAGAGCATCTAGTATTTGCTTTCAATATAAACGCGGTATTTTGACAATAAGCTTCTTCATACAAAAAAAAAAACAGACTTATCATTTCATTTTGACTGGTATTTGCTACTATTTTTCTCCATTTTAATGTGTATCTTGTATAATTGCAATACTTGAGAATTGGATTATTGGCAAGAAGCAAAAGTGTGAAGGATGCTTTTGTCCACAATTGCCTTTTGTCCACAATTGCCTTGTTAGTGGCCATTCATGTTGATCACAATGCTCTTTTATGCCTAAAGATCTTGTTTTGGTCCTTCACGTGGTCATTCTTCTGAGGTATTTCTGATGAATGGTGAAATTTGATCTTCAGTGTTGTATATCTTCATCCTGATTTCTAATCTTGGATTCTGGTACCTTGTGAGGATTAGTACAACATTATTAAATCAAAATTGCAATTATATATTGCTTGAAGTGCTTATATTTGTTTTTTCTGAAACAGTTGGCAGATCTTTTATGTCTTGATTATTTTTTTTTTCCAAAAATAGAAGAAGTATCTTGATTTTCCCCCCCAAAAATAGAAGTATTTTGATTTATTTTTTTCCCATGAAGATAAGAAACAAATTTTCACTGATTTTTAAGAAAGAAACAAGGAAAGAAATTCCAGATTGCTTAGATTTATTGATTCGTAAAAAAAATTTGTTAGTTACACATATAGACACAGAAAATGGAAAATAGAAATAAACATGCTCATGGTTGAAAGATTGATCGTTATACACCAGAAGAAAATTCATTTTATATGCATATCTGATATCTTTTTAGATCTAGATGTAGTTCAAAAAGAAAGAATCAGTTTTTTAACACTATAGAAAAAAAAAAGAAGAAAAACTTGTAGAAAGATAGGGTAAATTTTCAAAGTATTACTGTTGTATGGATCTACTAATCACAAGGATGAGAACATGCATTCAACTTTTCTATGTGAATGTGCATGTCAGGATGTTACAAAGTTTGTATTGCACATACTTAATCTTAAAGGGCAACTTGGGATAAATCATCTTCAATACCTCAAAATTCTCAGTCAATCAACTTAAGCTCAGACCGTTATCTGTCCTAATTGATCTCTGTTGCTAATATCAGAATACATAATGCTGTAACTAGTAGATTAAGCACTGGCATCAATCAGAATGCCATTTTTTCTCTTCAACTTCTGATAAGAATCAGGAAGTTAATAAAATGGAAATTAGCCTAAGGTGGATAATTTCAGACAATAATTTTGGACTCTGAACTCAATTCTTATATGTTCTGACCTGTAAAATGTCTACTGTACATTTATGTTTTTTGGATTATATTGGAGTTTGGTATTCTTTGACAATTCCTATTCCTAGAACTTAAAATATTGTTTGATATTGTTGATTGATAATTTTGACCTGTAGGAACACTTGCTGATAGTTTGTGAGCTTCTCAAAGCAAATTTATACGAATTTCATAAGTTCAATAGGGAATCTGGAGGCGAGGTTTATTTCACAATGCCAAGGCTACAGGTTAAATGCTGCGTCCTTGCCCATGATTGTGATTTTACTGTCTTACCACATATCTCCAACTTATAATTTCCATGACATCTTGCAGTCCATTACCATTCAATGTTTAGAGGCACTTCAGTTTCTGCATGGACTTGGTCTTATTCATTGTGATTTGAAGCCTGAGAACATATTGGTGAAGAGCTACAGTAGGTGTGAAGTTAAGGTCATCGACCTTGGCAGTAGCTGTTTTGAAACAGATCATTTATGCTCGTACGTACAGTCACGATCTTATCGTGCACCTGAAGTTATTTTAGGTCTCTCATATGATAAAAAGATTGACATATGGTCACTTGGATGCATCTTGGCGGAACTTTGCACTGGAAATGTAAGTTCCAAATTGTATATAACATTTGTTTCCTTCGAGATTTTTATTCTTTCAATCAATTTTGTAATTGAGTTGTCTATTTTCAGGCTCATAATCTCTTTACCTATTCTCCTTGAAGAGATTTGACTGCAGTGAATCCTTTTTCTTATTGTGGTACTCTAATATTTTCTTAGCTTAGGTTGTTTTTCTTTATTTACTGGGGGATGGAGAAAGAGGAAAAAGAAAATAGTAGGGAAGTTCTAATTTGTTGATTCCTTGGTGGGAAGCTTAGAGTAAGAAATTGGAGGGAAGAAGAGTAGCCTTGGCCTCATTTTGATTTTGTCCAAGTTAGTTTATGAAAATTTTGGAAGATGATATCAAAGCCCTTCTACCTCCTTATGCAACATATCTTCCCCTCTTTAGGCAGTTCCGAGTTGATTTATGGTACCTATCTCCATTGATGATGAGATATTCATTGTTGGGATCTTGTTGATGAGATTTACGAGACCCTAGTGGCTGGGAAAACCCTTGCTTTTGTCCTGAGTGGATGGAGATGTAACTGTCATTAATAGAAACACTTACAAGCTTTGGAGCATCCACGTGTCAGTGAGAGGAATACAAGTTGCATGGATGTAGCAGAAATCAAGTTTGAGCGAGTTAGGCATCAGAGCAGTCCTATTGGCCACTTCAAAAAAAAAGGTATATCCGCTACCGGCCCCCTAGTGTTGGCTCGGGAGGTGAATGTGGGTACACAGGTGTTAGGCGCATGGTGGCCACCTCAAGCTTAAGGGGATGGTGGTTGGAGGTAGAAGATATATTGATTTTTTTTCCCCTTTCATTTTTCCATCTCTCTATAGAAAAACAGCAAAAGGAATCGCAAGCACAAAAGGATATATTTACTCTCCCTTCATTCTCCATCTATTCCCCTATCCCTTCTCTCCCATTCTCTCATTCAATGAAAACACAACCTAAGGTTAGGCAAAGCCATTAAACATCAATCTTGAATTTGCACAGCTTGTATATAATAATATTAAACTTGTTGTTGGGCCGAGTTTATTGCAATGATGTGCTTTGTCATAGTTTACATTTGTGCATGTAATGTAATTATTTTTGAAGGACTACTTTGTACCTTTTTCATAAATGTGCTGCTGTCATGCTGAGTTGCTTCAGATAAAACATGTTGACAAGTTAAAGACCTTTTTCTATCTTCTCTATTTTGCTTCCGCCTATTATATTTCATCGACTCTTCAAAGACTAGATTAAACAGACCAGTCTGTTCTTTCTTGATTTACCAGTTCATAATAGTAATGCTCTTTTGTTTTGCCACCTTAAGGTTCGTTTATGTTTAGTAACTATTGATTCCCCACATCTGCAGGTTCTCTTCCAAAATGACTCTTCTGCAACATTACTAGCACGGGTTATTGGAATCATTGGTCCCATTGATCAAGGGATGCTTGCGAAGGGACATGATACGTACAAGTATTTTACAAAGAATCACATGTTATATGAGAGGAACCAGGTTTGAGATCTCTGCAATAACAAACTCTTGCTGATCTTTTTACAGCTGCCATTCAATATTAGCCTTGGAAAGATACACCCCATTGTGGCATTTCTTTAATACCATTGTACATTCAATTAGATGCCGCTGTGTTATATTAATGTTGTCAGCTTAGCTTGTGCCCTGTCTGATGCCATGCCTTCTTGGAAGAGAAAGTATTCCTTGAAAAAGTGAATTTAACTACATTTTTCTTGTCAGGAAACCAATCGGCTGGAATATTTGATTCCAAAGAAAACATCACTACGTCACCGACTGCCAATGGGCGATCAAGATTTCATTGATTTTATTGCACATCTTCTCGAAGTGAACCCAAAGAAGCGACCCAGTGCTTTGGAGGCACTCAAACATCCATGGCTTTCCTATCCTTATGAACCAATATCATCTTGAATTGTTCTTAGAGAAAACTCTCAGTCATCATCAGCTAATGCACAGAAATGGTATCAGACCAGTAGTATTTAAAACAGCTTCACGATCCAAGAGTACCCGGATAAAGCTTCGGTGGATTCAAGCGTGGAATATCATTCCAGTATTCCATCATCTTGCCTGTTAGTTTCTCTTGTGACAGTAGGATCCAGCGTCTGCTCTTTGTGATCGATTGAGCCTTGTTGTAATCTTACTCCTTTCATGATGTCTTAAAAGATGAAGTTAGAATGTAGAGTGATGCCTTTTGCCCATGTTCTGTTGTATATGATGTGATTATTATCGAGGCCTAGAAATGTTGGCAAGTGTTAACTACATTCTGCGAAGGTTTGTGCAAAAGAGCACAGAGGGGTATCATATGTTCTCGTCTCAGGTAACAAAAATTTCTAATTGTATATATTTATCTATGTTTTTGCTTGTTTCTCGGTTTTTGATTTGCAGATTATTTTATCATTCTGTACTTGTGGTATATCTTATGAGAACCATGTGAGAAAGAAATAGAACCTTGATGAAGGGAGTTTGCACGGAACTTTTATACGAAAGCTCCTCCACACGAAGTTTTGTCTCGCATTTACCTTACAAGCTCTACAACGAATCTTACTTAAAACATCAAGTTGATCCCATGAGCACCAACAACCAGAGAACACTAATTGGTCCTCGGCAACGGTAGTTCAAGTGCAAAGACTTTGAGTTGAAAGAGAAGGGTGGCATAAATCTTCTTAGGGAAAAACTTATATGTGAAGCAACTCCTGCCCATTGCCTTAAACCTAGCCTGAATCTCTAGAGCAATAGCTCATTTTTGTTTGAGGTAACTCTATGTGACGATAAGGACACATTGATCTTGATCTTATCTGATTGAGATTCCTGTTACTAGTTCATACGACAAATCTGTGTATCTGACCAACTTGAAAGCTTGATCTTATCTGATTGAGATTCCTGTTACATAATTCATACGACAAATCTGTGTATCTGACCAACTTGAAAGTCTATAAAACTGCAAAAGGACAAGCACGATGACGCATGCGCTTAAGTCCAAAAATAATAATTAAAATAATAAATTAAAAAATAATTTCTATTTCCTGATAAATCGTCACAAAGTGGCAATTGCAACTTCGCAAATCGCACTACCAGCGACCGCTAAAATGTCCAGCGCCAGAGCAACAGTTCGTTTGACCACCGCCGGCGGCAGCAAGGCGATGCCGGTGATCGGCTTCGGCACGGCGTCCTTCCCGTGGGGCGATCGCCCCGACGTGACACGCTCCGCCATCCTCCATGCCATCGAGCTCGGCTACCGCCACTTCGACACGGCCTCCCTCTACCTGTCGGAGGAGCCGCTCGGTGAGGCCATCGCCGACGCCATCCGCTCCGGCCTCATCGGCTCCCGTGACGACCTCTTCGTCACCTCCAAGCTCTGGTGCACGGACGCCAGCAGCCCCGACCTCGTCCTCCCCGCCCTCAAGAAGAGCCTTCGGTAGGCAACATCCTCCTCCTCCTCCTCATCAAACCTTCTCTGTTCTACTTTACATCATGCAAATTTTGTTTGCAACCGTAGAAGGGAAAACCAAAAAGTACTATTATCTACGAATACTCTTCTTTTTTCTATAGCTCAAGAATTGAACTTTTCTACGAACAGTTTGAGGTCTTAGAATAGTTTTTGCGGTACTTCAGTTCGAGATCTGTTGAGTATTCCCCTAGATGCTATGATTTAGTTTCTAGTAGATGCTATGATTTAACTTCCCTAGACGCATTCAATTGAAGTGCCACAGTTGGATATGTTGTCTCCTTCATTAGATTCTGTGGCAAAGGTGTCTGACTTCAAATACCCACCAACACTTGCTCTGATACTGAATCATGATAGCATTTTAATTTGTTGCAGGAAGCTTCAGCTGGACTATCTTGATCTCTATCTAATACACTGGCCTATAGCCATGAATCCGACGAAAGATTACTCAGATCAACCTAAATGGGAGCTGTTGCCTATTGACCTTGTCTCAGTGTGGAAAGCCATGGAAGAGTGTCATGCCCTTGGCCTAACAAAGTCCATTGGTGTCAGCAACTTCACTTGCAAGAAGTTGGAAGCACTGCTGGATTTTGCAAAAATTCCTCCGGCAATAAACCAGGTGCATCCTTTGTTCGATAATTCTCCTTTGTTCCCCCTCATTTTTGGATGAATTTACAGATGGCAATGATGAAACTTTATTTCTGTCGAAAAAGGTGGAGGTGAATCCTGTTTGGCAGCAAATGAAACTGAGAGAATTCTGTGTGGCTAAGGGGATTCAAATCTGTGCCTACTCGCCCTTGGGAGCAAATGGATCTTATTGGGGCAGTAACTGGGTCATGGAATGTGATGTCTTGCTTGAGATTGCAAAAAACAAAGGCAAAACTATTGCTCAGGTATGCGTGATCTCGAGCGTTATCAGTTTCGATACATAGATCAAACAATCCATTGCAAGTAAGTGATTTTAGATTCAACACTAACAGCTTGAGGTTTCGAGCTAAGTAGTCAGTTAATCGATCTTGACAATGAATAGGTAAGCATAGGATCTACTTCACACTTGCTTGAAATAAAAGGGCATATCGAAAACTAACTTAATCTGTATTTTCTCATCTCCAATGAAGTTGAATTTAGAAACATAAGTCTTCATTGCACGCAGATTTGCTTGAGATGGCTGCTTGAGCAAGGAGATTGCATGGTTGTTAAGAGCTTCAATGAGAAGAGGATGAAGGAAAACTTGGAAATATTCGATTGGGAGTTGACAGAGGAGGAGAAGCAAAAGATTAGTCAGATTCCTCAACGCAAAGTTCATCCAGCTCTAGAGTTTGTATCAGAGGACGGGCCTTACAAAACTGTCCAAGAGCTGTGGGATGGAGAAATCTAATAAGGATGTTTAGATCTTTGTCCTGGTTATTTAAAGTTAATTTCATGTTAAGAAATGAACTTTTTTATGAAGGAAAGTAAAATAAGTTGAGATGGATGTTGTTTGCACTATTAAGTTTGAACACGGTTCAGTTTATTGTTCCAGATCATCCCCTTGTATGTTCACATTCAAGGCACAGTGATCTCTGGGATTTACCTCCCTTTCAGATAGTGGAGGCCTATCTTGAAGGTTGAAGGGGCTACCAAGGTGACGGTTTTATCTTTTATCAGCAACAATCAAGGTATGTGATAGATTTACAGTATGGAGCAAGGGTTGAATCCTGATAAAACTGATAAAAAATGCTCTCACACATGGGTCTTGCTCGATACCTGATGTACTCCTCCTCAACACAATCAAGACAGTGAGATGTCACCTTAATGTTAAATATGTTTACGAAAATCCCTTTACCTATGGCAAAAAGTGAAACAGTCACTTTGGAGGCCCCTTCAAGGCGGCCTCCACTTCCTAAAAGGAGGTAAATTATGGGGGCTTCGACTAGCAACAATATTGCTTGTAGGGGAGTGAAACAACCAGCAGGGCTTTCTGCATAGGAGCAAGTGTTTTGTTACATCGGATATGCTAGGGTTAGTTTTTCTCGTAAGTGGTGGTTTTCGTTTGATTTTGTTAGAAAGCATTCGAGGTGGCTACGTTATTGTAATATCATTTTTGATCAATAACCGATCAAACTAAAATAGGTCAGTTGATAGCTAAATTCGGCTAGTTTAACCAACAAAGAGCTAAGCCTATTCCTAACTGAAATCGGTGAAAATGATGCACTAGCGAGATGGCTTATGCGATGACCACACAGAGACTTCTGATAGGAGGAATCCGGATCTGCGAACTAACCTGCGAGTTACAAAAGAGTGAAGGGAGAAGAAAACATCAGTGGGGTAGGGCAGGATCCCCGTCGTAGTCACTCCAATGCTCAAGCTAGATGGGAGGCTGAAGTAAAACGAAATGAAGAAGTGATGAAAAGTGAGAAGCGATTGCCAAACTTACTTGCGTCTGAAAGAGGAGATCTTTATATAGTGCTATTTTTCCTCAACATGAATAACGAGGTAGATTACTAAAAATAAGGGCAACCAATTGTCCTACTGCTATTATTCTTAAATTATACTGACCAATTCTGTATATTAACGGTGGAAACTTTCACCGTAGGCTACACAAGCAATATCCGAGTGATTCCCTAACAACAATTACATAAGGTGTTAAACGAGATATTGGGTTGATGAGTTATTGGTTATTATCCTTTAACAGTGGACCTTTCGGGGCTTTTTTTGCTATCTGATCGGACATCGCTTTCCCATGGGTCCGATTGGATATAGAGGACTAGACATCAGCTGGGTTTGGGCTACCTTCCAATAGTTCTGTTGGTGCAATTGTCCCCGGGTCAAGTTGACCATGTTGACCGGACAAGCTTAGGTCAAGTTTGGGTCTCAAGTTTTGATGTTTGACAATATAGTGTGATAATGAATTGAGAGATTATTCGATGCAATTATCCCTGAGTCAGGGTGACCCGTTTGACTAAGCTTGGGTTGATTCGAGCTTGTGTTTCGATGTTTGACAACAGATGGAGATTGTCAAACAGAAGTCAATTTGGTCAAGATTGACTGGATACTTGACTTAAAAGTCCTAGTGAGTGGAGCTAGGCAGAGTTCTGGTGAGTGAAGTCAGGTTGTTGGGAAATCCAGGTGAGTAAAGTCTGGTCCTGGTGAGTGAAGTTAGGTGAAAAACCCTAGTGAGTAAAACTAGGCAAACTGGATGTCCTGGTAAGTGAAGTCAGGAAATGGAAATCTAGGTGGGTCATGGTTGACCGGACATCTGGTGATGACAAGTCCAAGTGGGTCAAGGTTGACCGAACACTTGGCACGAGACGTTAAGTCCAAGTAGGTCAACGGGTTGATCGGATACTTGACACATGTTGGAAAGTCCAAGTGGATCAAAGGTTTGACCGGACACTTGGTGACGACGAATAAGAATCCGAGACCGACGATGAATACGAATCCGAGTCAGATGTTGAGTCCGATCAAGACCACAAATCTATCAGGAAGCTTAAATTGGGTAACGATTTCTTCCAAGACTAAGTTATTTAAAATTATCAAATGCTTGTACAAGAAATTGATTAAATCCGAGG
>JBAMIE010000041.1:2659030-2669727 GCA_037177295.1 Kaempferia parviflora | reverse complement strand
TTGCCCTAATCGATTAGCCAATCGATTTAGAGCTTTATTGTCCTTCGCTAAAACCTCGCAATCGATTAGGTAATCAGCCAAATCAATTGGAGCAGGTCCCAATCTATTATGCATTCTGCCTAATTGATTGGCCTTGGGCTGTCAATTGAGCTAATCGATTGCCCAACCCTAAGCTCTAAACCAGAGTTTAGGGTTCCTTTGCCCAACCCTAAAGTCATTCATGACTCGTTGGGACTTCTCATTGCCTAGCATTCGGTCACCCTTGATCTGTCATGGCTTCTTCACCAAGTGCATGGTTAACCCTTGACCCACTTGAACTTTCCATTGGACTTTCGATTACCAAGTGTCCAGTTAACATTTGACCCACTTGGACTTTTTTCCTTGCTTAGCCCTGCTATGACTTCTATTGCCTACTTCCCAACTAAGGTTTCTATTGCATGGCCCCTCTAGAACTTTCATTGCTTAGTTCTCAACTAGGTCTTCCATTGCTTAGTTTCCAACTAGGTCTTCATTGTCTAGCCCCCACTAGGACTTCCACTGCCTAACTTTGTTCACTAGGGCTTTTTTGTTGCCCAACTTTCAGTTAGGTCTTTTTGTTGTCTAATCTCAAGTTAGGACTTCTTGTTGTCTAACCTCCAGTTAGGACTTTCCTAGATAAATATCCGGTCTTCCCTTGACCTACATGAGTTTTCTCTCATATTGTCAAATATTAAAACTCAAGCTTGAGCTAACCCGAGCTTAATTAAACTGGTCAACCTTGACCCGAGAACGATTGCACTAACAAACCCTTGACCCACTTAGAATTTTCATCTCATGCCAACTTTTTGTTGGACTTTTGATCACTAAGTATCAGTTCTACCGTTGACCCACTTGGATGTTTTCCCTTGCCTAGCCCCGCTAGGACTTCTATTACTTAGTTCCCAATCAGGTCTTTCATTATCTAGTCCCGCTATGACTTTCATTGCCTAATTTACAATTAGGTCTTCTATTGTCTAATTCCTATCTATGTTTTCACTACCTAGCTTCACTTACTAGAGTTTTTCCATTGTCTGACTTCCATTTAGGACTTCCCGTTACTTAACTTCCAATTAGGACTTTCCAAACAAGTATTTCATCCTCCCTTAACCCACTTGACTTTTCTCACATATTGTCAAATATCAAAATTCAATCTCGAGTCAACTCGAGTTTAGTCAAACTGGTAAACCTTGACCTAAAAATGATTGTACCAATAAAATTTAGCATACTGTTTGAGATTTTTAATATCTAAACCATGAGTTAATTTGTTAGTGAAGTTTAACTATGTTATTTTGACTTAGTTGCAAAATAAATTTAAGTTAGGCTTACTTTGTTTCTCTAATGTGTTTAGCAAATGTGTAGGCGCATAAATTTGATAAGAATTTGTAGAAGCAATGTTACTCAACAATCGAGATTGAAGTTCATAAATCTTGGTAGATAAATAAATCTAGGTATTGGTAGAAGTCCAAGAGATTTTGACAGAAGTTCACAACAATTGATTTGTATCAACTGATAAGGTTTACTCAAAAATTATTTGTAGTTCACAGAAATTGATTTGTGTTGACTAAGATAAGTTGGAGTCGAATGAAAATATTATCTAGTGGTGGATAAGATTGTGAACTTATTCAACCTATTTAGTTGAGTTACCTAGTAGGATTTGAGTTAACTAATAATATATATTTGAGTTGATCCAACTAGGAAAATTAACTCTAAATATTATATTTTATATCAATAAATAAAATTAATATACTTATCTAGTTGAGTTGATTAATATAGAGTTCGAGTTGACTGATGATGACGAAGACTCAACAAGAGTTTAATTAAGCTTATGAGATCAATATTTTAATTGACTACGATAGATTTGAGTTGATTGAAATCAACTAAATTTATCCGACAAACTTGTACCATTTACAGTTTTAAAGGCTGGTTTAAAACTATAAAGAAAAACTCAAAAGCATATATCAACCCTTATACTATAAATCTCCATCCTTAATTTGTATTTTCATGTTCCTAAGTACAACTTGAAAAGAATTTAAATTCTTTTATATTTTACCTTTTGAAAGATTTTTAAAAATATTTTTTATTATATTTTTGCTTTTATGCTTAACTAGTTATGCATTTTATAAAAAGAGAAAAAAAATCCATACAAGATTTTTTCACCTACTTAAAGGAGATTTTTATTATAGTAGAATTTCCAAATAACAATTCATATGATCTGATGAATCAATAAACAGTAAACTAAAATTAAAAGTTTGAACCACGTTAAATATCTTATTAACTCTATTCTTATTTATTTATATTCCCACTATATATTTAACTTTATTTAATTGCTATGACTTAGCTATTCAAGGTAATCTATCGAAATTAAATTTATAATGTAAGCATTAACTTTCTCACAAATTTTTCATGTCATAACAAAATATGGTGTATTATATAAAGTTTACAAGGTAAAAATTATAAGGCCGTCCTAAATTATGCAAATCGTCGAAAGAGCATCTCTTTATTAAAAAAAGATGCCCATCAGATGTTTTATCCTTAGAATATTCTCTACTCCAGCATTATTGTAATCGTTATCAATAATTGTTATAACATGTAGTAGTTACCAGGTAGCTACTATATTATTATTCTTTACTTCCAACATTATTATAGCAGTTACAATTAACTATTACAAACTATGTAACTATTATAACGTGAAACACTTAATACAATACTATTATAATATTGTAGCAATAACCTGGTAATTTTAGAACTATTTTAAAATGATTTTGACCGTCTTAGAGTGATTTTGATAAAATTTAAATAATTTTTATTAAATTAATAAAGAGTATTTTGATATAACAATGTTTAGAATTTAAGATTTAACTTTTAAAATTTAACTATAATTGTACAGATGCGTAGCAGCTACTCAGTAGTTGTTTCAATTGTGAAGATTAAAATCGACTATTTCATTTTAATCAAAATTATTATAAATAAAATACTATTATATCAAAATGCGCTAGTCAAAATTACTTAAACTTTATTAAAATCATGTTCAGTTGGTCAAAATCACTTGTAGCACCTACTTAGATCGTTGTTGTTGTAGTTAAACCTTAAATCTTGAAATCTTGAAATCTTAAATTCTCAATCTTAAACTATCAATATTATATTTTAATATTCTTTATCAACTTTATCAAAATTATTTAAATTTCATCAAAATTACTTTAAATTAATCAAAATTATTTTAAAATAATTGTAGAAGTTACTCTATAGTTGTTACACAATTATAAAAATTACTAAATAGTTTTTATAATATTATAACCATATATTAGGTGTTTTACGTTATTATAACGATAAAGTAACTTCTACACATACGATGGGATGTACTTTTAAATATTTTTTTAACAAAAAATAGATGTCCATTTATTATTTGCATAATTTAGGATGTATTTTTTTAATCAAGTTTCCATTCGTATGAATATATAATATTAAATTTGAAATAGAGTATAAATATTGTGGTAGATTAAGAATAGTTAAATAAGATTATTCGCAACCTTCCATCCTGCGCGGGTTGGCAAATTGGTAACTTCTTAAATCAACAAATTTTAAAATAAGCAAAACCGGCAATGGCCGCCACGGCGAGTGGAGACTGGAGTGGTTTTGCTGAGGATACCGACAAGGCAACGGCGAGGCGACAGCCAATCTTTTACTCGTTAAGGTAAAGGAGAAGGTAGGTGGAATCTCTTCCGATTATAAAAGGGGCACCAAGGGGGTGAGCTTTCCTCACCATTCCTCCATCCCAGCTCCGTTCACTCCCTTTTCTTGATCCCCCACTCTATTGCGTTGCGTTGCGTTTCTTTCCTTTTGGGTTTCGAGCAGCATTGAGTTTCCAGTTACTGTTAGAGGTAAAGCCCTAATCTTGCACCCACTTCCTGCCACCAAATGGATCTGTTTGCTTGTTGCATATTGCAGCGGAGACGCTCCAGCTCCGTTTTCTTGTGTAAAGATCTGGTTTTGGGTCAAATTTCTGGCGAAAATCATGACTTGTCTAAACCGAGCTCTCTTGGTTGTCAAGTTTAATGACACAAAAAATCGATCTTGGTTAAGGTTTATGCATCAGAATCGGGAAATTCTTATAAGATCGTTTTTTTTTTTCCTTTGTCTATCTACTTGAGTTAGATCTGTGAGCTGGCTGTGTTCGTTGGCAGCATTCAGGAAGAATACCCCCAAATCCAAAACATTAGGAGGGAAAATGGCGATTTTGACGTAGGAAACCTAGAAATCATTCTAAAACTTGTCGAGGATACACTTTCTGCGGATAATAAAGAGATTATATGGCTGTTCTTCCACGCAATATACCCTTGACGTAATGCTTTAGAAATATTGCCCTCCAAATAATGATAGCTGCGCAATTTTCCTTTGCGATAGAACATTTGGAAATAGATTTAGCTTCGGAAGTGTAGATTTCTAGCTTTTAACATATGGAAATAAAAGAGAGCTTTTCACACACCATGGCTTCTCGTGAGACTTATCTTTTATCCTGCAGATCCAGTTGGAGAGCATCTTAATTTTATTTAATTATTTAACATAGAATTATTTTTCTACTATAAATATAAAAAAGCAAGGATATGAGAACGTCTAGCAAAGATCTGTCCACTTCATCATTTGTATTTGTTATATTCTTTAGATTTTGCTTTATTATTTTTTCCAAGCTTTTGCTGTGTTGGAGATCTAAACTATTTCTTGATTATGTGCCTGCCAACTCACATTCTACTTTGTAGCACTGAAGAGATTTTATTTATTTACTTTGTTTAAATCCTCTTGTATAGATTCAACCTTTCAAATCTTTTTTTCACTGTCATGGGCATGGATCTAGGTTATTAGTTTGTTAATTCTTGTAATTGGAAACTAGTTTTGTTTCTGGGGTCGTGATTAAGTTGTTGCAAGGGAGAAAAACAATTGAGTTTACTTGATGGTAAAATGTAAATTAAGTTTATTTGAAGGCAAAATGTAATTTTTCTTTATACTGAAAAAGTGAAAAATTTCTCTTGCATTTGTTTTTTAATTCTTCCTGTTGTTCTAACGAATAGATCTCTGTGTTTTTAGAGTCTCTTTGAAGCTTGAAAGAAAGCATCCACAAAAATGCCTCAACGCAGCTTGACCCGTGCCCTCAGTGTTAGGGAGCGCATTGGTGACTCCCTTTCTTCCCATCCCAATGAACTGGTGGCACTTTTCTCAAGGTATATATATAGCCATCTCAGAGCTATCTTTTGCTCCATGAAAATATCAAGAGAAGTCTTTCTTTCTTCTGGATGGTTGGATATTTGCATGTTTACTTACATTGCCAAAACGATGTAATACTCAAAGAGCAACCAACCATCTATTCAGCTTATGATTTGCTGTTTCATGGTTTATCAACATGAAAATAGAATGATCTACCCACTGCACACGCCTTCTTTAAGAATACTTATAGATCATCGCCTATCATACTTGATCTTACAACTGCTGTATTCTAAAATTGTCTAAGATATAATAGTCATATTGCAATTCTATTACCCTTATCTTGAGAAGTTAATGAGTTTGACTCATCTTAGCATTTTGGATTTTTGATTAGTCATTCAAATTTTTAGCCTTGTTCTTGTTGCTTCAACTGCCAATGGGTCTATTTTTGATACCTTGCATCTGATTACTTTCGTCTCTCAGGTTTATTCACCAGGGCAAGGGTATGCTGCAACCCCACCAGTTGTTGGCTGAGTATGGAGCTACCTTTTCTGAAGCCGATAAGGAAAAACTGAAGGATGGAGCCTTTGAGGATGTTATCAAGGCAGCACAGGTATACATTGGACGATACTGTTTCTATCATCGTCAAGTTTTAATCTTTTCATGTTCTCATTGGATCATCTTGTCCTCAACGCAGGAAGCCATTGTTATTCCTCCATGGGTTGCTTTGGCTATCCGACCTCGGCCTGGAGTCTGGGAATACGTCCGGGTCAATATCAGCGAGCTTGCTGTGGAGGAGTTGACTATTCCAGAATATTTGCATTTCAAGGAGGAACTCGCTGATGGAAGGTAGGTGAAGCTAAGACCTGTATCACTATCATCAGATGCTTTATATCTCTTTGAGAGAACCATTTGTAATTCTTCTCCTTTCAGCCCACAGAACAACAACTTTGTGCTGGAGTTGGATTTTGAGCCCTTCAATGCTTCTTTTCCCCGCCCCTCTCTCTCAAAATCTATAGGTAATGGTGTGCAGTTCCTCAACCGTCACCTCTCTTCAAAGTTGTTCCAAGACAAAGAAAGCTTGTACCCCTTGCTTAATTTCCTAAGGAAACACAACTACAAGGGCATGGTTAGTACTCAATTTTAGTTCAATAACAGGTGTACATGTACACACTTTTCTCGAGTAACTAGAATTGGTTTCTGCCATTGTCAAAGATCTGCCCAGGAAAGCATTGAGCTCCTAAGCTTCTGTAATTAACTATTTTCATTCTTGTTATGCAGTCAATGATGTTGAATGATAGGATCCAAAGCCTTAGTGCCCTCCGGGCGGCATTGAGGAAGGCAGAGCAACATCTGCTGAGTATCCCATTGGATACACCGTACTCAGAATTTCACCACAGGTAATTAATAAGGATCTACTCTGGGCATTAAAATATGTAGTGGAAATTTGTGAAATCGTGTAACTTCCACAGCTCCTTAAGTTTTGTTGATAGGTTGTTTCTTACATGAATGGTTTAGATTTCAAGAGCTTGGCCTTGAAAAGGGTTGGGGTGACAGTGCCCAGCGTGTATATGAGACCATCCACCTGCTACTGGATCTTCTTGAGGCCCCTGATCCAACCACCTTGGAGACTTTCCTGGGAACAATTCCTATGATGTTCAATGTTGTGATCCTTTCTCCACATGGGTACTTTGCCCAGGCTAATGTTTTGGGTTATCCTGATACCGGTGGTCAGGTATGATCTACCTAGATCAGTGTCCATGTACTTCATCTTGTATTGTTTCTCATTTGAATTCATGTGCAGGTTGTGTATATTTTGGATCAAGTCCGTGCTTTGGAAGATGAGATGCTTTTGAGGATCAAACGTCAAGGACTAGATATCACGCCTAGAATTCTAATTGTAAGAAACAGAACCAAATCTACTCAATCTTCCCCTTAGAATTCTCAATAATAAATAGGTTCTGATGAAATTCTTATTCTTTGATTCGAAATGCAGGTTACCAGGTTGCTCCCTGATGCAGTTGGCACAACTTGCGGGCAGCGGCTTGAAAAGGTTCTTGGAACTGAGCACACTCATATTCTTCGAGTTCCATTTAGAACAGAAAATGGAATTGTCCGCAAATGGATCTCCCGTTTCGAAGTATGGCCATACCTAGAAACATATACCGAGGTAAACCTAATCCTATCACCTTTATTTAAGGGGTTTTCTTTGTTAAATTTGTTCTAAAGGCTTTTGTTCTTTTTCGGTAGGATGTTGCAAATGAGTTGGCCGGAGAACTACAAGCTACCCCTGATCTAATCATTGGAAACTACAGTGATGGAAATCTAGTGTCAACTTTGCTTGCGCATAAATTGGGAGTAACCCAGGTTTGAGCTTCTCTTTGTATGTAGCTGCCTAGCTGGATAAAACCAATAAGCTTGGTGCATAATAAGTTAGCTCATTGTCTTTCTCATGCAGTGCACTATTGCCCATGCTCTGGAGAAGACAAAATACCCTAACTCAGATATTTACTGGAAGCAATTCGAGAATCAGTATCACTTCTCTTGCCAATTCACAGCTGATTTAATTGCTATGAATCATGCCGATTTTATCATCACTAGCACCTTCCAGGAAATTTCTGGAAGGTAATACTCAAGCCAAATGCTTTTCTAATCAATTGTTTCTTGGCAAAATTACTATTGCGATAGATCTAACTGACTGGATGTTTCCTATTTCTTATCTGGTTTCAGCAAGGATACCGTGGGGCAGTATGAGTCTCACACTGCCTTTACTCTTCCTGGACTTTACCGAGTTGTTCATGGAATCGATGTCTTCGATCCAAAATTCAATATTGTCTCACCTGGTGCTGATTTGTCCATTTACTTTCCATACACTGAAAAGCACAAGAGATTGACATCTCTTCACCCAGAGATCGAAGAACTACTATTCAACCCTGAAGATAACACAGAGCATAAGTAATTAAGGGCCTTTAGCTTCTGGTACATTTACAATTGTTGTTTGATTAATGCAGTGTCAAACTTGAGAATATTCTTGCAGAGGTGTGCTGAGTGACACCAAGAAGCCCATTATCTTCTCCATGGCAAGGCTGGATAGGGTGAAGAACTTAACGGGTCTGGTCGAATTCTATGGACGGAATGAGCGCTTGAAGGAGCTGGCAAACCTTGTGGTGGTTTGTGGAGATCATGGAAAAGAGTCGAAGGACCTTGAGGAACAAGCAGAGTTCAAGAAGATGTATGACCACATTGACAAGTACAATCTGCACGGACATTTTAGATGGATCTCAGCCCAAATGAACCGGGTTCGCAATGGTGAACTCTATCGTTATATTGCCGACACCAAAGGAGTCTTTGTTCAAGTACTGCTCTTCATATACAAACAATACCATTTTTAAATTTAGATGTTTTGCTAACCTGTTGATTGTTTTGTTTTAAATTTAGCCCGCGTTCTATGAAGCCTTCGGGCTCACTGTCGTTGAATCAATGACCTGCGGGTTGCCAACATTTGCAACCCTGCACGGAGGACCTGGAGAAATTATAGTTGATGGTGTGTCTGGCTTCCACATTGATCCTTACCAGGGCGACAAAGCTGCTGAAATCATCGTAAACTTCTTCGAGAAGTGCAAGGAAGACCCAACCCACTGGGAGAAAATCTCTGTAGGGGGGCTACAGAGAATTGAAGAAAAGTAAGCTTTCTTTCATGAATCAATACTGAAACTAAGGTTCTGAACAGCTATATCTAACTAGAACTCTAAAAACTCAAATAAAACAGGTATACCTGGAAGCTCTACTCTGAGAGGTTGATGACACTCACTGGAGTCTATGGATTCTGGAAGTATGTCTCGAACCTGGAACGGCGTGAGACTCGTCGTTACCTGGAGATGTTCTATGCCCTCAAATATCGGCAACTGGTACAGCCACACCCCTCCTGCATTACTCTATGTACTTAATAAGTTTTCTCATTGTTTACCATTTTGACTAACTAACATCTGCATTATCTCCATTGTTATTTTCAGGCTGAGTCTGTTCCTCTGGCAGTGGAGGGAGAAGCTGCCGCCAACTAGATAGAGACTTAGAAGGAAGCACAACAACCTGTCTGTTTTCGAGTCTGAGAATTCAAGAGAGGCTTTTGTACCAAGTTATTTTCCAATTTATGTCAGAGCTGCTTATCGAATCCAGAAGTTCTTCCCTTGGATCTGTGTTTTGTAGTGTGTGTACCATGTCGGATTGCTTTCTAATAAGATTAGTGGCTTCCTTCTCCTTGAAATACTTTGAGCAGAATGTTGTTCATGTTTATTGTTTCACAAGGCAGTAGGTTTTCAAAGTACCGAGCACAAATTGCGTCCCATACATGAGCCTGAGAACTAAGGCTGTATTTGGTTTGGTTATTTTTCATTTTTATTTTATGAGAAAAGTGAAAATAAAAAAATTTATTTGGTTGGTAATTTCTTTTTCTAAAAATAGAAAGTATTTTATAGAAAAAATAGAAAATGTTTAAAAAATTATTTTTTTTAAAAAAATAAAAAATATGTATGTTTTAGAAAATAAAAATGAAACTAAAGGCTCCCAAGAATATAATATATTGGCCGAGCATTGCTTCTAACAAAAACTTGAAGGAAAATAGAAGCCTGTAAGCATGCCATGGCAAGAAAGATGAGTAAATGAGTCAGCCTCTTTGGCGAATACAAATAGTAACAAAGTGCATTGCTTCGAATATTCAAAAATTTGGGCAACTCGGGAGTCCCTGATATTTTGAAGTTAGGATTTTAAATAAATTAAATACTTCTGAGCAAATTTAATATTCAGTTGGATAAAAGTTTATTTATATTTGTTTTTGGACAAAAGTCAGAAAGGGTGTTTTTTTTCAAAACATCATTTTGATTTTTTTTTCTTAATGAAAAAGGACGTCCATCCTATTATTCAACCATATATAATTTTTCAATTGTCATCTAATACGGTTCAATATGTTTTCTAATATTGTTCAATACATTACCTTCTATTTAAATTTTAAATTAGTCAGACGTATTGTAGTAGTTATAATTTAATAATCATTACATATATTGTATCCGCTATGATCATAAGTCAGATGCATTGTAGTAGTTCTAATTTTATAATTATTATACATATTGTATCAGGTATGATTTTATAACTACTACAATACATACTTAGAATGTGTTTGATAGTACACTGGAATGAGAATGAGTTTAGCCATTCTAATACTACTATTTGGTTTATAAGCGTTAATTGAATATGATTACCTTTTTTGAAATTAAAATTATTATTTTTTCTTTTTTTATTTTCCTCTCTCATTTTTTTCCTGATTATTTATTTAGATTTTTTCCTATTTTCCAAATTTTATAATTTTTATTCATTTTTTTTCTTTTCACCCTATTTTTGTTTTTTTTTCATTTTTCCATTTTTTGATTTTTTGATTTTTTTTAAATTTTTGTTTTATTTGTTTTATTTGTTCTATTTTTTTTTAAAAAAAA
>JBAMIE010000041.1:2626927-2641428 GCA_037177295.1 Kaempferia parviflora | reverse complement strand
TTGATTAAAATGTTCTATATGTAGATTTATGTTATAATTTGGATTGAAATATTAAATGATCAATTAAAAAGAATATATCAGGTTTCTTTTAAAACTGATTTAAAGTATGATGTAAACTCTTACGATTTTACGATTCGATTTTACAACTGCTCCAACGATTTCACTTAAACTCTCGATTTTGACAACCTTGATCACGAGTCAACACCACCCAGACAAAATCTTCAATCTAAAAAAGTACCTATCGACAATGACTATTGACCCAAGCCTTATACTTGGTATTGCTCTCCATAATTGATACCTCGAAGATGCTCTGCCTTCTCATTCGCTTTAGGACTACGTCGTCCTACACGTGGAACAGAGGCTAAGTCCAGAACCTTAGATGGATTTCATCCATAGAGAATCTCAAAAGAACTTATCCCTGTGGTCCTGTTTCTCGATCTGTTGTAGGTAAACTGTTCTTGAGGTAACATCAAGTCCCACTGCTTTGATTTAGTTCCTGTGAGACATTTTAGAAGTTTGACTATACTCCGATTCACCACGTCGGTTTGTCCATTTGTCTGCGGGTGGTAAGCACAGCTAAAGTTCAGCTGCGTGTCTATTTTCCCCCATAAGCTCTTCCAGAAGTGGCTAATGAACTTGGTATCTCGGTCTGAAGTCATGGATCGAGCAACGCCATGTAAACACACAATCTGTTTGAAGTAAAGATGGCAACATCCATAGTCTTTTTGCAAGCTATGAATTGTGCTATTTTTGAGAATCTATCAGCTACAACAAGAACTGAATCTGAAGTTCATTGGGTGTGGAGTAATCCCGGTACGAAATCCATGCTGGCGTCGAGCCAAGGGGCTTTAGGAACTGTTACGAAGCCGCAAGTGCACAATTACATCGTCAGTAATAAAAAAGATTGATCGCACAGCACTGTTGATTAAGCACTAGTTGACTTCGCACGATGAATTATCTAGACTTTCGAAGGTTGGTTCGCGTGCGCTTGAGAACTAGGAATTGAGAGAAGAGTGTGAGAAGGAAAGAGAGAAGAGAGAGGGAAAGAGGGTGAGCACAAGTGAAAAAAAAGGAGGAGGTGAAGTTGGATTAGGGGATGATAGATTCTAGGGTTTTGGTTTCCCTATGATACTAGTTAATGTCCCTATGTATTGTACATCTCCTTACCTTCATGCCTACGCTCTTGTAGAGTTTCTAACTAAAGCCCGACACAACCCCGCGAAGGTCACATAAGAGAGTTTACCAAATCCTACACGATTAAGTAAAGAAGTAACTCTAAAAAGTCTTGTTAAAGGGTTATCAAAGGCTTCGGTTATACAATCCTATTATTATCCGATTTACTTCCTAACGGTAGATTAATGCAATTAAGTGAAAGAGGTAACCTAGAAAGTTCGCTTAAAGGGTTACCCTGTTACAGGGCTTCGCGGTCATACAATATAGATCACACAAGTCACTTCCTAATATTAATTGGAAGAAGTCTTCTAAACTCTAGGTAGATATTCCTTTGTAGAGAATCGGTCTCCTCGCAAGAGGATCGTTCTAGAAAGTTCGCTTAAAGACTTACCTCAGGCCTCCGCGGTCAAACAATCTAGCTACTCCTTTACAAGGTGACCAATCCACCACAATGCACATGCATAAACCATATACATATTTCGTCAAACATGTACAAGGCGCAACATATATAGAACATGGCATAAACACTTTATTGAGCAAGAAAATGATCAATTACTTAGTTCATACATCAACAACACATCATAACTACTCCCTACATCCTAAGAATCGGAGGTCTACTCCATTCTCGAAGGAAAATAAACCAAAGACATAAAAGATAGTATTTTTATAACCTAAATACAAGAAATGAGGAGAAGAGGTGCTTAGCGTTGCGTTGTTGATGTCTTCGGAGTATCTCCTTGCTCTAGAAGTGGTCGAATAATGTAGATCGACAAAGATGAACCTCTAGGGTTTCCCCTAGAGGGAAAACCCTCCCTAAAGGAAGGGGCAGAATCCCAAACCAAGGATGATGAGAAAAGGGGAGAAAACCTTTTTTTATAGGGTCGAGTCGTGTGGCCTTCGCCGTTGGCGCGCACTGCCTTTTGTCACGAGTAACCCGTGCACACTACGAACAAGGTGGCACGACCTGCAGTGTGCTTCGTTGATATAAGAGGCACGACCGGGCCGTGTCGCCTTATGCTCGGAGGGGGCACGACCGTGCTTGGGGCACGGCTGACACGTGGGTCTCACTGAGGATGAGGCACGACTGGGCCGTGTGGAGTCCTAAGAATTAGGCACGGCCATGCCTTAGAGGCACGACTTGCCGTGGCTTCTTGGGGAGAGGTCACGTAGCTGTGCCAGCAACCTGCAACAGGTTGCTGGATCTTCACAAGTTGCTTCAATGTGTGCCTCGACTCCATTTCCACTCCAGATTGTGTTCTGTCAATCAAAACAAAGAAAGAGTAGATCTCTAAACAAATAGAATGCAAGTACAACAAAATTATAGAATAGAGTGCGATAAACATAGATTATATCCATGAAATACAAGCAGATGTACGTCAATAATGCCTAGAAACATAAATAACCTATGCATATCAAAAACGGGTAGGGGAGTGTACAACTTGCATTTGTGAGAACCCCCTTAAATCGTTGGCATACAGAACATCAATCAATAAAGTGAGCTACATCACTGGTTAACTCGGGTCAATAGAAATTAGCAGGGATGAGGGCCAACGTTTTATCAAGTTCGAAGTGCCCCTCAGCTCACTCATAATTTGCTACCTTAAAGAGCAGTTTGGAATGCACAACTACAATCCATGAAACGCGTTGTAGGGTTTGACTATAACGCTACATCTCCAGAATTTGGGTGCAGTGCTAAATATGCAAGAGTTCGCATTGCAGGGTTTAACTGTAAAATCTCTCGGAGAACTTGGGTGTAGTGTTAAATGGGCAAGAGTTCTCACACTATAGGTTGGATAAGAACAAATATGATAGGAAAACTAATTGTCTAAGATTTGGAATATAGAACATAGTAATCCTCACTTGTAAATCAATAGAGGTAGTACATATGATGATTAGGAGGAAAATTAGTATTTTTTGTGTACAAGAGATAAAATGGGTAGGCGAGAAAGAATGCAAGGATGATAGATAACTCGGGTTTTAAGTTATGGCACATAGGAAAGAGTAAAACAAGAAACGGAGTGTGTATTAGTGTAGATAGATCGTTAAAAGATGAAGTTGTAGGAGTAGTTAGAAAAGGGGATAAAATTATAGCCCTTAAGATAATAGTGGCGAAAGAAACTATTAACATAATTAGCGTATATGCACTGCAAGTAGAATTAGATGAAACTACCAAATCAAGGTGTTGGGACGACTTAGATGGTGTATTATAAAATATTTCTCTAAATAAAATGATTTTAATAGGAGGTGATATAAATGAGAATGTCGAAGTGAAAAATAAGGAATATGAGAGGTTACATGCGAGTTATAGATTTGGAACGAGAAATGAGGAAGGAAAAACTATATTAGATTTTGCGATAACATATGTCCTTATATTACCTAATATGTTTTTTAAGAAAAGAGAAGAACACTTAGTCACGTTCAAAAGTAGGAATAATAAATCGTAAATTGACTTTCTTATGATTAGGAAGAGGGATAGACATATTTGTAAAGATTGTAAGGTCATCCAGAAAGCTTAACTACCCAACTTTGGTTAGGAGTGTTAGATATACGCTTCAAGTATAGTATCAATAAAAAAAAAATATATATGACTCCTAAAATAAGTGGCGGAAGTTAAAGGATGGAAAATAAAATGTTTTAAGAAGAAAGTAGGAGTACAAACATTAGGTGAAATATACAGTGATTCTAACACGACATCGGATAAGATGATATCAAATTTGAAAATAATAGCTAAAAGTGTATTCGGTGAGTCAAAGGGACATGCACTATTAAGTAAGGAATCTTAGAGGTGGAATGACAAAGTACAAGGGAAAGTGAAGAAAAAATGAAAAGTTTATAAAGAATTATATATTTGTAAGAAGGAGGAAAACTTAAAAAAAATATGCAATGACCAAGAAAGAGGCTAAGAAAGTAGTGAATGAAGCAAAAATGAAACTTTTGAATGATTATACTAAAAATTAGATACAAAAGAAGTGTAAAGAGATATTTATAGGATAGCTAAAAGTGAGAGAAAGGAAGACAAGAGATCTTAGCCAAATAAAATATATTAAAGATGAATATAACAAGACACTAGTAAAAAGAGCGGTGGAGAAATAAACGACCTGTGGAAGAGGTATTTTTATCAACTTTTTAATGAACTTTTAGGTGACCATCTTAACTTAAGTAATTTAAGTAGGTCAACTGAGTATAGAAAGTTAAATTTTTATCATAGAATTTAAACTTCAGAAGTAGAACAAACTTTAAATGGAATGCACAATGAAAAAACCATCGGATTAGATGATATTTAAATAGAAGTATGAAAGTGTTTAGGGAAATAAGGTATTGAATGACTTACAAAATTATTTGGTATTGAAAACGAAAAAAATACATCAATGGAGGGTAAGTACTCTAGTTCCCCTTATAAGAACAAGGAGACGTATAAAACTGTGCAAATTATAAGGGTATTAAACTAATGAGTTATACCATGAAACTTTCGGAATTAAGGTGACCACGTGACCGAAAATCAATTTGGGCTCATGCTTGGAAGATTCTAGTTGAAAAATATCGGAAGCAAAAATAAGATCTACACATAGTATTCATTGACTTAGAAAAAGCTTATGATAGAACTCCAAAAGAAATTATTCGGAGAATTCTAGACAAAAGAGGTGTTAGCGTAACATAGAACTAATAAAGGATATGTACGAGGATATAACGATCAGAGTAAAACTTCAAGTGGAGTAACTGAAACATTTCCAATAAAGATAGAGTTATATCAATGATTGACTCTAAGTCCCTATCTCTTTACACTAACTCACTACATATATTCAAGACACCATACCGTGGTGCATGTTGTTTGCAGATGATATTGTTTTGATAGATGAAACACGTGAAGGAGTAAATATTAACTGTGAGCTTTAAATATTTAGGATCATTTTTGCAAAACGATTGAGGGATCGAGAGAGATGTCTTACATAGAATACAAGTAGGATGGTTGAAATGGAGGGGAGTGTTTTATGTCATCATAAAGTACCTCTAAAATTTAAAGGAAAGTTTTACAAAACCGCAGTTAGATCTGCTATGTTATATGAAGCTGAATGTTGGCTATGACTCGAGCACATGAGTAGAAGATGAGAATGATAGAGATGAGGATATTAAGATAGATGTGTGGACATACGCGAATGGACAGAATAAGAAATGAGAGCATTAGAGAAAAAGTCGAAGTTAGAGATACGTCTAAGAAGGTACGATTAGGTACTTAGACGACCAATAAATGCTCTAGTTAGACGATGTGAAACTATGATAAATACGCATATCAAACGAGAAAGAGGAAGACAAAAAAAGACTTGCTTAGCAACAATAAAATAAGATAAAATTTATTTAAGTATAGATGATGATATAGTAGGAGATAGAACTCAATGCCGTAAAAGGATTCATATAGCCAACCCCACCTAGTGGGATAAGACTTGGTGGTTGTTGTTGTATAGGGTTTCAACCCACAATCCACTCAGTAAAGATGTGTCATGTGAATGACCAACAATTCATCTAATACGAAATATATCGTATATATATATATGTGCGAACTATAGCAATTCACTATAAGCGCATCTCACAAAAGAAAGGGTGAACGACCCGCGATTCACCCAAAAAGATAAACATCTCATGTAAAATACTTGAAATTATAAACACGCAAAAAGACATAAAGGTTTATTTTAAGCGCATAACTAAGAGTTCATAGTATATGTAAAACATTTATTAATTTAGTGTAATAGTCATGTAACTCTTTCACAAGATGGAGCCGAAGCTCTATACTATAAGTAGTCATGTAACTCTAAATCTTTTAGAGGGTAGAGTTGAAGCAAGCTCTACATGCAAGTAGTCATGCAACACTTTCAAAGGGTAGAGTCAAAACTCTAACCTACAATATTTACACAACTCTTGTAGTAGGCGGAGTTGAAAATCTAAACTATAAAGTCACGTAACTCTTCAGAGGGTAGAGCTGAAATTCTAAACTATAAGCAACCACACAACTCTTTCATAAGGCGGAGTAGAAGCTCTATACTACAAATAGTTAATTCAACGTTATACTAATTCAATTGAAACTTATTTATGTCTTAGTCTTTCAGTGTTCTTAAGGTTATGTTTTTTAAAGCCCTATCTTAGTAACAATGATACTTAAGTGTAAAGAAGCAAGAAAATCATAAAAGGACAAGCAATTTAAAAGACATATATCAAATATAAGAGTGCACAATGGTTTTAAACGAAAATAAACCATCCTACGTGTATCACCCACATATGCATGGGGAAAATTTCCCCTTTAAAAATTAACATATTCAATTAGTTTTGAAATTATAATTTGTTAATTTAAATCATACACAAGGAAAATGTTAAAATCAAATTAAGTAGGAAAAATTCACTCGAACCTTTTCAATCGCACAACAAATGCTTCTTTAACCGAACGATGGAAGTACAAGGGTAGAATTGCTTCCACCAAAAAGAAAGTAGTGGCAATTACTTCTAGAAGGAATATGATCAGCAAATCACATGAAAAGGAGGAAGATGAGTCGACACGGAAAATAAACTTTAACCGTAAACTCTTTAAATATATAATTGTAAATCATGTGAACTAAGAATATAATTGAATTAAACTCAAATTTTTTAATTTAACCTTAGAAACCCTAAACCATATAACAACAACAACCAAATCCTTTATCTCATTAAGTAAAGTTGGCTATTTGGATCCTCCTATACCATTAGTGTTGATCCCTTACTATATCTTCATCTAGTATTAAATGAATTTTATCGTGTTTTATCATTACTAAGTATTCTTTGGTCTTTCTCGTTTAATGTGCACAATTATTTATAGTATCACATCACCTAATTAGAGCTTTTATTGGTCATCTAAGTACATGTTTGTACTATTTTAAATGCATCTCAATAGGCACAACCCTAACTTTCTTTATAATATTCTCAATTCTTATCTACTCCATCCTCATATTATCGTACATCAATCTTAACATCCTCGTCTCTCTGTGACTTTTATCTCTTACTCTTGTTATCACTTCATAGCCCAGCATTTAGCTCTATATTATAATATGTCTAATCGTTATTTTGTAAAATTTCCATTCAAGTTTTAGAGGTACCTTATAATCATAACAAAAGCCTAATGCCCTCATCTATTTCAACCACTTGACTTGTATATTATGTAAAATATTTCTATTAACTCCTTTATTCTTTTGCAAAAATGATGCTAGATACTTAAAGCTCTCAGTTACAAGTAACTCTTCATCTCTTAGCTTAATAATTGCCTTGCTACATCTAATTCTACTAAACTTAATATATTTTTATTGCTTACTAAGTTTAAAATTTTGTTACTTCAAACGTTTCTTATCAAGATTCGAGCTTAGCATATACTCCTTCACTTGTCTCATCAACTAAAATAATATTATTTGCAAACAATATGCACTATAGTAACTTAGGGGGTGTTTGGTTTACATATTTTCTATTTTCATTTTCTGAAAAATGTGTATTTTCCAGAAAATAGAAAATTACTTTTTGACATTCTCTATTTTTCCAAAAAATGCTATATATTTTTTTAGAAAATAGAGATGGAAAATATAAACCAAATACTATTTTCTAGAAAATGTGCATTTTCCAGAAAATGAAAATGGAAAATATTGAAACCAAACGCCCCCTTAGCTTTATAGAAAAATATGACTCTTGATATAAGAGATGAATGTAGAACGAATTCTTGATATAACTTTATCTTTATAGAAAAACTTTAGTTAATCCATTTGTAGTTTTTACTTTTGTTTTCACATCTTCATACATAGTTTTAATTGTTTCAATATGCGCTATGCTAACAATTTTCTTTTAATTCTCTACATTATTTCCCTTGGGGTTTTATCATGCACTTTTTCTAGAGCAATGAATATCATATTTACTTTGTTTGAGCATGTATATATAACTTCTATTTTTAGACATGAATCTAAATTGAATTTCATTAACTTAGTGTCCTTATCTTTTTTCTATCATTCTTTCCCAAAGTTCCATGGTATGACTCATTAGCTTAATGTCCCTATGATTTGCATAATTTTAGGCGTTTCTTTTGTTTTATATAGGGACTAGAGTACGCTTCATTGATACGACATTTTATTCATTTTCATTATCACCCTGAATAACTTTGTAAGTCATTAATATCCCATTCCTTTAGACATTTTTATACCTCTATGGCACTATCGAAATATGGTCTAATTGCTTTCCCATTTTATATCCAATTTAAAACGGGATCTATTTCTGAAGTTTGAATTTTACAATAAAAATTTAAATTTCTACTCTTTTAATCTACTTAAGTTTCATAAGCTAAGTAGGTCATTTATACCTTTATTATAAAGTTGATGGAAACATTTCTTTCATCTCTTTTTTATTTTCTCATTCTTCACTAGTACCCCATTGGATTCTTCTTTAATGCATTTTATCTAACTAAGATCCCTTATTTTTCTCTTTCTTATTTTAACTATTCTATAGATGTCCCTTTTTCGTTCTTTTGTATCCAGTTGTCGATACAAACATTCGAAAGTGTCATATTTGGCTTCATTCTTGACCTTTTTTTTTATTTGTTTTTACAAATGTATAATAACTTATAGGCTATTCACTTTTTCACCATTTTCTTCTATACTTTCTAATTCTACTACTAACCACCACCAATATTTTTAATTTGATGGTGCTTGTCCTCTTGACTTGAGTACGCTCTTTATTATTGTTTTAAAATTTGATGTCAGTATCCTATATCATACTCAAGTCATCATGTATTTTTGCTAATATTTATGCTTTTACTCTTTCCTTAAAAATACTTTGTTTCCTATTCTTAAACTTTCACCACTTGATCCTAAGAGCCATGCATTTCTTCTACTCATACTCTAACCTATATTGTGTGTTTAAGTTTTCTTTAGAAATGACCATCAATTTTTGTAATTTTTTTTTATCTCTCTTCCTAATTATATGGAAGTTATTATTTCTACATTTAAACCTAACCATGTGTTTTTCTCACTTTTTGAAAAACGTAATAGTTAATATAAGTTCATATGTATCTCAAAATTTAATATACTTTTTCCTTCATTTTTGGTTCTAGTCCTGTGCACTCTATCATATTTCTTATTTCTTAATCTCATGCCTATTTAGATCTCTTCCTATTGAAATCATCTCATTTATTGAATTTTTTATACTATTACATTTAGGTTTTACCAAAACCTATATTTGGCATCTTTGTTTAATCATATTTGAGGTATATACATATTAATTATATTAATAGTTTCTTTTTCTGAGAGCTATAACCATGTTTCTATTCCTAACTATTTTTATTATTTCATCCTTTAACAAATTATATATAACAAGATGTACTTTATTTTTCGTATTACTCTTTTCTATGTAACTTAACTTGAATTTTCTATCATCTTTGCCTTTTCATCTTTATCGTATGAAATATTAATTTCTCCATATGTACTGTCTTCATTACTTTGTAAGTAAGCTTTTCTACATTCAATTTTCTAAATCTATGTTCTATGTTATGAATATAAGACAATTGGTAATCCTATAATGTTTATTTTTATCTAACTTAGAGTGTGAGAACTTTTACATATTTAATACTACAACGAAGTTCTCGTGGAGATTTAGTGGTCTTTGTCAAGACGTTCAATCTGACCTTACAACACTTTCCTCACAAGTTAGTATTCTTACAGAGGAACAACTTAGATTAATACATTTTTTATAGTTTGATGAGGACATACATAATATTTGTTTTTGTTTGACGTTGGATCACAACTTAATGCAACCCTTCTTTATCCGAGCTTGGAACAGATTATGAAGTTTATTTGATATGGGCGGAGTTAACCTTAAACTATGCGAACCAAAAATATAATTGAACTAAACCTAAATTATCTAATTTGGTTCATCCTAACTTATCTAAACAAGGCGAAATCAATTAATTTGGTTCAACTCTAACTTTTCTAATTTAATTCGGATTCAATTCCAGATGGATTACAAACAAGATTTAATCACTTCATAATGTTTGATTAATTTTTTTTAAGATATAACAGACGACACTATTGAAAGATACCAAACTAAACAAAACATAAAATATAACAATTGCTAATCGATTCAAAATTAGTACCTCACTAAATGAATGCTTTTTATGATCATGGTGCCATTCATCACTTTATGGATTTAAAGCAACAATGAAAATGCTATTATCGGACAATAATTGGATGTAGCACTAATCTATGATGAGATGCTAAAAATTGATCGGGTGACAGTATAAGCAAAGGCAACCAATAAATTCTGTAGTTAAGATAGTTGAATCGATTAGAGCATAAAACATATAGAGTAGGAGATCAAAGAAAACCTTAGTTAACATATTAACACTTTTTAATTGATTTGACTATAAATAGTAATGAAAACTTGTATATAGAGGGATAAGGTCCTTGTGGCTACCTCAAATTGTTGGGACATGACTTAACAATGATTATTGACCAAGGTTCAGATGATGCTTATCTTGCATTTCTAATTACGTGAGGGCCTACTTCTAGATGGGATTGAGATAAGGCTCGACTTGTATCCTACTTGGTGAGCGCCTTGCCTATTACTAGATCATAGGCCTGGATGAAGCTCTTTATAATATAATTAGCATTTTCAGTCTCTCAAATCAAAGGCCTTCATTCACACTCATGGTAGAAACGATGCTTGGTTAGCATCCTTGATTTGGTCGTGTTCTTTCTGTAGAACTGTCAGAGTGCTTAACTTATAATCAATAACGAAATGTCCAATCGCTATTGCCCAAAAAAATAAAAATGGTTTTGGTCTTTTGCAAAATTTGGTTACATGTCAACATAGATGTGGTACTAGTTGAAGTCCAAGATTATGATGGATAGGATGATCCTCTTTAGTTGTGATATTTGCTTAGATTATCACTTTGGCTCTCTAAGATATTTTAATTCAGTTCTTTTGACAAATGTTCTAAGATGCGTCATAAAAATTGAGGTAGATTTCATATATACTGAAACTAAGCAACCATGCAAATCTCAGGCATCTACCTTGTCTTAATTTTTAATCTAGCTTTGAATTAGCCATTGTCTCATTTTTATCCTTGATTGATGATCCTGTCTGAAACCGGGCGGATGACGCTGGTAGTACAGCGCTGAGGTGGATCGCAAGTTGACTGATGCCCCACAAGTGTACGAGAATATCGAAATAATATAAAAGATTTATTGTATCCACGTGGAGTTGCGATTCTAAGCACTAGAAAGGAAACTCACGTAGAATATCTAGATTGATCGTTAAGAGTGTGTGACAATTATTTAGCTATAAGTTATAACAAATTAGTTTAAGACTAGAGATGTGTCTTGGATAGAGATTTCATTGTTTTAGATGATTGATACAAGATTATTGGCCAATTCCAACTCTCTAACCTAGATTTGTAGGGATCCTACATGTATACCAACGCCCCTAAAGGAATGTTAATTGTTCTACCTTAAGTCCTAATGGTAGTAAGAAGGGAGGCTAACTTAGAGAGCCCGGTTAAAGAATTACCCTTATCACTAGGGCTCCCCGGTCATACGTCTCTAAATTAACACAAACTCTTTCTAACATTGGTTAAGATAGAATATTAAGCACGAAGGAAACCTTACATGATTAATCTCTTTATCGGGGTTTCTCCCGTGGACGACTATGAGTAGTGATATCTCCTGTCACGAGACCCCTTCCACACGTGTCTACGGGTTACTAATCCAATTTAAAGACAACCATATATTATGCATAGATCTTGTAGATTAGTCCTAATACAAGCAATATCCGATTGTACAATTGCATTCATCACATAATAAAGAGAATTGTACAATAGATCTAGATTCAACATATGAGATTTCATATTCAATACCTTGGCATGAACAAATCAAGATCAAATAGAATTTCATCCAAGCATTCAATCAAACACTTAATATGCCAAATCAAATGATTACAAGATCCAAACATAACCAAATCAAGAAGTCTTCACCAAGAAGGGATTACAACCAATATCCAAGGATTGCAATCACATCATTCTCTACAATTACATCCACACAAAAGAACGCAGAGATCTACTCGAGATTCATTGCTCTAAACTCTTCCGGTTTTGGGCCGAAATGATCGAAAATGCTCCAAAACGTGCACCTACACATAAAAACGACAAAAGAGCAGATCTCCGAACAAATAGATGTAATTATGCTGAAAACGATATAAAAGGCAGTGAAATAGCGCAAATCAAATACAATAAAATCAAAGTGATGAGCAAATATAATGCATTCTAATAGGTACAATTTACGCTCATCACACTCCAGACTTAAACTTTTACTTGTCCTTAAGCAAAACTCTGCAGCTAATGTTATGCAATGGTGTAGTGCATCGTAATGTCAAGCAAATAGAATTTAACTCTATCAAACAACAACAATGATAAGCAAGTTCTATAAGATAAAGAATTTAGTGCCTAAACTTAAGTTCTCCGTGCTCGGTGTAAAAGTGGTCAATGTTTTTTAAGTATCAAATATTAATCCTAGTAAGTCGTCATTCTACCATCTTTTCCTATTCATTCTTAGCAATAGACACTTACCTACCAGATGCTTGGTTCATCTTCCTTAATCAACCCAAGGTCTCAAAGGTGTGCTCAAGCCAAAAAAAATGATGTATTTGTTTCTCCAGTAACCTAACTCGGTCTCAAAGGGGCAAATACAATCTTTCCAACTCATGACAACAAATTTTTAATCCCTTAGTCATTTTTTTATGCTCTTGATTTAACTTTTTGAGTTTTTTTTTACATATAAGCAATGGTTTCCAAATGGAAAGCATGAGTATTCCAAATGCAAATGTTTTGGGATTTATTTTTCCAAATGAGTTTTTGAATGACTTGAGCAACATTCAGTAACCAAAATGAAGTTTAAGGAATCATCATGAGAATTTCAAGTGCTAATCAAGAAAAATGAATCATGACTATCTTAATGGTATCAACTATCAAAGATGGCATAGTGTGAAAAAGATTCTTAAGAAGGGCACAAAAATCCAACAATCAATACAAAACAATTGCTTACTTCTTATTATCCAAGATAGAGAAAAATTATCTACTAAAATATACTAGCATTACCATGACCACATGCATAATTATAGCAATGAACGTGCTAGAAGTTTTACTTAAGCCCAAGTCGATCTCTGTAATTTCTTGTCAAAAGGTATTACTCTCAAAATTTTGATTGTAGTCACAAGATACTTCCAAATCGAAACCAAAATAATTATTCAACTCGTATAGACTCCATTGATAATCATTATTCATTAGTCTAAATTTGATAATGCTGTTTTGGTCTTTTCTCAATTCTAGATTAGATTCCAAAGACGATAGAAATTCTAGAGTAAGACTAGGATAAGTTGGGTAATCTCCATACAAGACATTTGCTAATCCTAGATTCCCAACAAGCCAATTTACATCATCATAAATCCCTAATGTTTGCATGGTAAGAGTATCCAAAAATCTACTACAAACAATTTTGTGTAAAGCAACAACAAAGCAACATTTTCGTTTTTCATCTCTAAAAATGATATTATACTTATCAAATATACCTTCTTTAAATTGAAGTTGCTTCTCCTTTTCTTTTGAGGATGATATTGCTATCTCCTTTCCATTTTCTTTTCTTTGATCTCCAATTCCTTCCGTTTCTCCCGAAGTTTTTGGTCCACGCCTTAACCTCTTTAAAATTGGAGACATGATTAAGATTCTCAACAAAGAACTAGGAAAGCTTCTTAAGCAAACAGAATTCTTCAAGATCTAGATCTCGATCTAGATTTGAATTGGAGTAAATCTCAAAAGACAAGATTCTTTAAGAACTCTCTTTGAAGAATAAGAAGTCTAGAGAAGAAAAGAAGAAATCTAGAGAAGAAGAATAATGGAAGAAACAAGAAGAGAGGAAAGACTTGGCAAAATTGGCAGCTAGGGTTCACGGCCGTGTAGGAGGTACACGGCCGTGTGCCCTTTTATAGCACAGGGGACGGTCGGATTCACACGGGGAAGGTGACAATATGTTGCCTTCATTATTTTCATCACACGACCGTGTGAGGGTCACACGACCGTGCAAGGTGAGACTCTGCCAACTTTGAATTTGAAGATCACACAGCCGTGGAAGGTGACATTCTGTGAAAATAAAGTTTGATCCACACGGTCGTGGAGGGTCAAAACAGAGCATTCTTCACACGGCCGTGTGAAGGTCACACGGCCGTTGAAGGTATGTTACCTCCCTTTGTGAATTTTCCTCATTCAAGCTTTTATTGACGTACTTCCTCCA
>JBAMIE010000041.1:2603788-2616827 GCA_037177295.1 Kaempferia parviflora | reverse complement strand
AGACTGATTAGATGGATGTTACTTTTGCAGGAGTTCGATTGGAAAGTAAAGGACAAAACAGGAGCAGAAAATGTAGTTGCAGATCATCTCTCCAGAATTAGAGATTATGGTTACAAAAAGGAGAGGGATAGACCTTGAGAGAAACCTTCTCCTTGCTATATTCCCTAGGGTGGAACCCTAGGGTTGAGTTTCGGAATAGAGAGGGAGAGAGAGAGGGTCGGCGGAAATAAGAGGAGGAGAAAAAGAATGAGAGAAAAATTATAACCCTTGCCTCCTCATCCCTCCTATTTATACCAATGACAAGGCAAAAGTATCTCTTCACCCCTTAATTACCAATCCCCTTCCTTTTCTAATAGCACATCCTTGCTGGGGCACTTGGTTATTGCATACATGATAAGGCTTGTTATTTACCGGAGGTCCAAGGTTCAAACCTCGGCTACACCTCTTTTTGGGTTTTATTTTCTTTTATTTTTAGACAAGCCCACTAAGCATAATACTAAAATCCATGTTAAAATTTAGGAAATTTTGGGGCGTTACAAATATTGCAACTGTCCAGTCAGTTGGACTCACGCCTCCTTCAACTAGACTTAGAGGGGAGGCTTATGATCCGGAATGGCTGGATGCCCCCCCGGGCCCTAGCTTACGTCAGTAATAGGAGATGACATGGCAGAAATGAAGGCCAATGTTTATTCCGACCGACCGGGTATCGGACCCGTTCAGTCGGCCAAGGCATATGAGACCAGACTAGTCCGGTCGGTCGTCAACATCAAGGCGTGGCACTCTGCCATCCTGTACAATGTAGCGAGACAGATGTCAGACACGTGGGCGGGACCCATGAATATTCTCTAACAATCATACAGTTGTCAGGTGTTGCAGAATGTCAGGTGTTGCTAATCCCGACATAATAGCGCACCATTATGCATATCGGGATTAACGCTCAACACCCTGCTATAAATAGAGATTCCCTGTTCCCGACGGAGGTACACAATATTACGCAAGTCACAGTACTTTTACTGTTTCTCCACTGTGTATTCCACTTTGGGAGCTTGACTGACTTGAGCGTCGGAGGACCAAACCAGGGAACCTCTTCCCTGGTTTGGTCGCTAACATTCTTTGGAGTTTGTGCGATTGTTTGTAGGAAGCGGACGGATGGACGGAGCACGAGCAGGTCTGACGGAGTGCCACCTCATCACTTAGTCAGCTTTCGGTCTTCTGCCACTTCACCACCGTATCACCCAGCGTCATCCGCCCTATCTCAGACAGGATCAACCACCCTTGGATGATGATGTCCGACCGGACGAGCAAGCTTAGTGTCCGTCTGGACGGACGTGTTTGGCTGAATAGACGAAGAACTACTGCTGGAGCTGGCTAACAGCGGATTTGCAAATCTGTGTCCAACCGACCAGATGGACAAGCGGTCAGCGTGCTCGTAGGGTCTCTGGCCTTGGAGGTCAAGCCCTTGGCTCGGCCGACTAGAGAACTACCCGCTGTAGCTGTCTTTGATTGGTCCTCATCGTCCTCGTCTCTGTCACGTCATCTCCCTTGACTGTCGTAAGCTGAGCCCCCAGAAATCCTTCTAGCCATTCCGGATCAATGGTCATTCATATGGCATTTTGCCTGTTAATTTCTTTCTTAAAACATAGTGAGATATGATCATCTTATTCCAACTCCTAAAAGATGGAATTAATGTTGATGGAGTTGGAGCTGGAGCTGTGCTTGGCACTCCGCCTCTCCTTCGCTGCTCTGCCGCAGAGGAGGGCGTTGTCTGGCATCGGGTACTCATCTCTTCTGGATTCTGCCGGTGAGTAAACCCTCAAGTAGAACTGCTGGCCCAAGTACCGTCGTTCCCACCATTGCGATCGCACATTCCACATCCCCACGTTGTCCAGGGCTACGTAAACCGCAGTCCACGAATTGGGATACACCTGAGCGGTGCAGCGAGACACCGCATCGTTAAGGTTGTAGTCGTTTCGACTCGCCGGACTCCATTCCCCTTTGTTCATGCTTCCAGCAAACAAGACCAATGGTTGTTGTGATGGTAAAATTTTCACATCAGTCCTTGTAGTTCAGAAAATGTCAAATGCTCTCAGAAAATATTTACCCAACGACCCAGAAGTTGTAGCCATCCAGATGCCAGCTCTGCACGGTGGGCTCCTCGTTCTGAAAGACCACCTCCACGAACGCGCAGAAGTCGGCGGCCATGACCGCCGTGTCGAGGTGCACCGCCGCGCCGGTGGGGTGGTCGTCGATGCTCCCCAGCCTGAAAACGCCGTCAATCTTGAAGTGGTCGGCGAGCTTCAGCGGCGTGTCGGCCTCCACGAAGGAGACGCTGTTGACGGCGTAGCGCTGCTTGCCGCCCACCAGGGCGGCGGAGTTGGCGAGCTGGATCGTCCGGGTCACCGGGATCGAGCCGTAGTGGTACGAGCCTTGTGGGTTGGGCCGCGGCCCGCTTGCGCTCAGATTTGTGCTGTCGATTAAAAATAATTAATTACTTATATTTTAAAAGTGAAAATTTCTTCTTGCCCCTAAAGTTTACTTTATTTTTTGAATTTCCCTTCAATTTTAATTCATGGAGAAAAATAAATGCTTTACTCACTGTTTTTAAGGTTACACTCAAATGTTTAATAGATCGCAGTTTGCTCCTTTTCTGCACTGTTGCTTTCCATTTTACCCCCCAACAACTTTGACCATGTCCTTAAAATTTATCTATCAAACATACCCTAATTTAAACGATAATATAAAGTAATTATCGGATGGTTCGAGCTTGGTTCATGGACCAATCGAATTGCCCAGTCGGACCCGTGGGGATTGGACCTGAAGCCTTTTGCTCAGAATTGCTGTAATGAAGGGTGGCAGTGGTGGTTAGGGTGGTGGTGGTGAAACGGTGGAGACGGCAATATAGTAATCCTTGGGTGATTGATCGGCCGTGACAAGCACCGACATCGATTGGCTAACATGGACATCGAGGGAGGGATAGTAGTTTTGGATAGTGTGGGTGCCCTCCACCTCTACCAACTTCATCTCGTGGCCTTGGATTTGAATATTTAAAGAGGTCATTAACCCTACATTGGAGATCCTCAATCGATAGGTTTTTCCTACAAAATTACACCTTGTTAGTCAACTAGTAAAAGCTCCATGCCAAAATATCATCAAACGGGAGAACTATCAATAAGTAAATATGATGACAAAGATCAAAGAATGAGTTTAAGTATCAAATTAAATATAATGTGCAATTTAATGTTCATATTATAAGTTAATGAGTTAGAAATAAATAATATGCCATCAAATAATAGCAACTTGTGGATAGTTAGTGATATTCACCTTGATCAACGGTGAAGGATGCCCCATCGGAGCTGCTTCGGCCGTTGATTAGGATGGCATCGGGGAAGGGGAGTTCCATGCCATTGTCTAATTTTTCTTTTAATATCTAATAAAGACCAAAAAAAAAAAAAAACTACATTTAATTAATTAATTAATTGCTAAGTTGTTAGACGAAAGAAAAATTAGTAACTTTTATATCTCCAGAGTCACTTATTTAGTTAATTGTTAGAAAATTTATCTATATTTAATTATCCGGTATTAATACTACCCGCCTATTTCACTTACTCCTTGAAGTTTGAAAAGTACACTTCACTCTCGTAATTTTGAGAACCACTTTTATTTTAACCCATCTTATTTATTTAGGATTATAAAAAAAAAAAAAACTCAAATGTTCATAAGTTAGTTTGGTGTTCTATTTTATAAGATCTTATTTATGTCGTTCAATATATATAAGTTAATTAAATAAATATTGAACTTATTAAAGTTCATAAACAAAAATTGTGAACAATAATATTTCACAAACAAAAAATTATAAATTATATTCACCAATAAACTCTTATCAAAATAAACTTCTATTATCAAAATTAATAACGAACCAAATAAGTTTTAAAATGTAAAAGTATCAAATAAACAAATAAGTTTGAATTGAGAACTTGATAGCATCTAAACTAAGAGAGCTAGGGAATCTCTTGGTCCATAAATTCTTGGTCCCCTTCACGATTACCACATCGGATCGCGGTTGGAATCCTGTCAAAATTGGTTGCGTTCTCCCTTGGGTTCACCTTTCCACCCAGGTTGTAGTTTAGATCTGGGCAGACAGCTGGAGGCCACCGACGGGCACCGGACACCGAGCAAGTTGTAGTTATTGAGCAGGGGTAGCCCGGCGCCTGCCGACAGCTTTCGGCTACTTGTCTTAACTCAAACTATAACTTAGATGGAAAGGTGAACCCAAGGAAGACTGTAGCCCATTTTAATTGGTCGGATTCTAGTCATGATCCGATGTGCTAATTGTGAAAGGATCTGTCAAGCTTGAAGAACCATTTTGACTCGATTGATTTTAGAATCATTTAGGCTAGAACACATACCGAGTGAATAGTCGTCTTATACCAGTCGCCGATGAGGAGCGTGTATTCCTCGACGGGGTCTAGAAATGGCACAGGAACGCCAGGCCTGCTTAGAACACTGATGCCGCCGTAACCTCCGGCCGCCTTCTGAAACCCCAACGAAGGAAAGTAAAAGAAGCTTCCAATCTGATCCTTGAAACGCATCACGTACGTGTAGTTCTTATTCGGTGGGATCCCACAATTAGTCCCATAAACACCGTCTTGCCATGAGTTTCCTCTCAATTGCACCCCGTTCCTTATCATTCATCAAGTGATCAGTGTCCACCGTCAAAACTAATGAGAATATATATATATATGATCTTCAATAGAATCAAAGGATGGATAGATCACTTGCCATGTGATGAGGAAAGGCTCCGTCAATCTATTGTAGACGTTGATGATTATGTTGTCGTCGGTTTGAGACTGTATTTCTGGCCCTGGGAATTGCCCATTGATCAATATTGCCTATCATGAATAAACAAATTAAAATATAAGTTTTCTTTCCTTCTTGTAATTTTATAAAAAAAAAATACAAGAAAGAACGCGGTGGAGAGGAAGATGATGATGAGTACTTGCTGTCGTATTCCTAAAGGATAGATATCTCCATAGGTGACTATCCAATCAAAGAATCGATAAGGATCCTCGCCGTCGACTAACGTAATGTAGGTGATAATTAGAGAAAAGAAGAGAAGTTTAATGTCTTTGAACATCGTTGATGTCGTGAATTAGATTGGGGTTGAGAAGAGAAGAGTACTCTTTCATTGTTCTTATATTAACAAATGTATGAAGTTTTTCGAAGAGGAAGGAACAGTATGTTTGGAATGACAAGATCATGCGATGTGAATTGAGGATGGAGTTTTAGTGGATTTATATATCTTTATTTTTATATGTGTGTGTTTTTTTTAATTTTAATAGATATATTTAAAAACAAGCTTCAGAACCAACTTTAAATGGGTTTTTTTTACCGTAGATTTTTAAAAAAAATTTTTATCATAGAATTTAAAGGTAAGAAGTAAAATAAGTTTTAACTAAGATACAAGATGGAAAAATTATTAGAGTAGATGATATTTTTAACTAGAATTTATTGAATGACTTATAAAATTATTTAACATGATATTATAAATGAAAAAAAAATTGATCAATGAAGGATAAGTATTCTAGTTTTGTTATATAAGAACAAGAGAGATGAACAAAATTATGTAAACTATAGCTGTATTAGACTAATGAATCATATACTATGAAGTTTTGGGAAAAAGTAAGGGAAAAATATTAAGGAATGAGACCATGGTGACCGAAAATCAATTTGAGTTCATATCTGAAAGGTCAACAATAGAAGTTATACATCTTCTTAAACAATTAATTGAAAAATATCGGGAGCAAAAATAAGATATACATATGATATTCATTGACTTATAAAAAAATTATGATAGAGTCTCAAGAAAAACTATATGGAGAATTCCAGAAAAGATATATGTTAGCATAACATATATTGAACTAATTAAGAAAATATACGCAAATGTTATGGCCTGAGTAAAGACTTCAAATGAAGTAACTAAAGCATTTTGATCAATAAAGATAGGGTTACATCAAGGATTAGCTCTAAGTCCTTATATTTTTATACTAATTATAGACTAATTTATTGTTGTACATGTTATTTGCAGATGATATTATTTTGGTAGATCAATCACATGAAGGAGTAAATGTAAAACTGGAATCTTGGTGTGAAACATTAGAAGGGAAAAGTTTTAGGCTTAATAAAATAAAGACAAGATATATAAAATTTAAGTTTAATAATATTAGATTTAAGAAGACAATTATTAAGATAGGAGATGATAAACTGTCTGGAACTAAGAACTTTAAATATTTAGGATCATTTTTACAAAATAATGAAGGGATTGAGAGAATATCTTATATAAAATACAAACAAAATGGTTGAAATAGAGGACAACGTCGGATGATTTATGTAATTGCAAAGTATCTTTAAAATTTAAAGGAAAGTTCTATAAAACCATAGTTAGACCTGTTATGTTATATATAGTTGAATGTTCGACTATGGCTTGAGCACATGAGTAGAAAATGAGAGTTGTAGAGATGAGGATGTTAAGGTAGATGTATGGACATACAAGGATGGATAAAATAATAAATGAGAGCATTAGAGAGAGAATCAGAGTTACATCTATTGAGTGAAAGTCCAAGAGACATGTTTAAGATGGTACATGCATGTACTTAGACGACTAATAAATGCTCTAGTTAGGTGATGCAAAACTATGACAAACACACATATCAAAAGAGAAAGAGGAAGACCAAAAAAAGACTTGGTTAGCAATAATAAAATAAGATAAAATTTATTTAAGTATAGATGATGATATAGTAGAAGATAGAACGCAATAAGTAAAAGGATCCATATAGTCGACTGATGCAGGATCAACCCAACATGACCCCTTGAACTTCAACGAGCCTTGAACTGTTTTTAGTAACATTCGATTTTATGGTATTTGAGGTTAATTGGGTATGTTTGCCATTTAGGGGTCCTTAATTTTCTATATCAGCATTCTGATTTATTAATTGTGATGTTTGTCAATAAATTTTTTTTTTCTCAAAAAAAGCCTTTTTTTATAAGATGGGAATTGAGGTCCATATTTGTAGATTTCTTTCCCCTTTTAGTAAATGTCTCTTTTCATTTTTATAAGATTGAAATTGAGATCTATATTTATGGATTTCTTTTTTTTTCTTAGTCTTAAGGTCTAGGGTCTATATAAAGACGCGTCTTGCTACATGAGGAGTCATCTCTCAATTATTAACAAAGTTTATTTTCCCTTTTAGTAATCAACGGATTCTCCTTGTTCCTTTGAGTTCTCTTCTTATTTCTCCTTCGATTCCCCCCTTCTCATCACGCCTGCAGGATAATCGCTATCCTGCTTGACGTTAGTTGGTATTTGAGCCGACCGTGTCCGATTGAGGAAGTCGAGCATCAGATCCAATGGAGGGTCATCGTGGTCGAGATCACGGCTGCAACAACAGACAGATTCCGATGGAGGAAGCCGAATACCGTGGATGCAACGTTCAAGACATATTGACGATCAAGGATTTAAGGAGGCAAGTAGTAGAGTTAACCCAACAGATGGTAGTAATGGCAGCGACACAAAATTTTGAAGGTCGGGATATTTCAAATCGAGGATCTGAATCTACCTTCTAGAATCCTTACCACCGTCGGAGTCTAACTGCAAGCCAAGAATGATATGATCGGGAGGAGATTTATGAAGACCCTAGTTTTCGGGTTAAACTACCTAAATTTTCTGCACACATTCATGATACAGTACTGCAATGCATGTTGTTTGTAGATGATATTGTTTTGGTAGATCAATCACATGAAGGATTAGTTCTAAGTTCTTATCTTTTTACATTAATTATAAACAAACTCACTGCACACATTTAAGACACATTACCGTGGTGCATGTTATTTACAGATGATATTGTTTTGGTAGAATGAGACAATTATTAAGATAGAAGATGACGAACTATTTGGAACTGAGAACTTTAAATATTTATGATCATTTTTGTAAAAAAAAATAGAGAAATTGAGAGAGATATCTTATATAAAATACAAATAGGATGGTTGAAATGGAGGAAAATGTCAGGTGTTTTATGTAATTATAAAGTATCTTTAAAACCTAAAGGAAAATTTTACAAAATCACTGTTAGACCTGTTATGTTATATGGAGCTAAATGTTGGGCTATAACTTGAGCATATGAGCAAAAGATGAGAGTTGCAGAGATGAAGATGTTAAGGTGGATGTATGAACATACAAGGATAGATAGAATAATAAATGAGAGCATTAGAGAGAAAGTGAGAGTTGCATCTATTGAGGGAAACTCCGAAATATACATTTAAGATGATCCGATATGTACTTAGACGACCAATAAATACTTTAGTTAGGTGATGTAAAACTATGACAAACAGGTATATCAAACGAGAAAGAGGAAGACAAAAAAAGACTTGGTTAGTAATAATAAAACAAGATAAAATTTATTTAAGTATAGATGATGATATAGTAGAAGATAGAGCTCAATGACGTAAAAGGATTCATATATTAGACTGATATATGACCAACCCAACATGACCCCTTGAACTTCAACGGGTCTTGAACTATTTTTAGTAATATTCGATTTTATGATATTTCAAATTAATTTGGTGTGTCTGGTATTTAGGAGTCCTTGATTTTCTATATTAGCGTTCTAATTTATTAATTATGATGTCTGTCAATAAATTTCCTTTTCTTTAAAAAAAGTCTCTTTTTTTTGTAAGATTGGAATTGAGGTCCATTTTGTAGATTTCTTTCCTTTCTTGGTAAATGTCTCTTTTCTTTTTTATAAGATTGAAATTGAGGTCCATATTTATATATTTCTTTTCTTTCTTAGTCGTAGGGTCTAGGGTCTATATAAAGACATGTCTTGCTACATGAGGATTCATCTCTCAATTATTTCAGATCGAGGATCTGAGTCTACCTTCGAGAATCCTTACCACTGTCGAAGTCCAACTGCAAGCTGGGAATGATGTGATCGGGAAGAGTTTTATGAAGATCCCTAGTTTTTAGGTTGAACTGCCCGAATTTTCAAGTACGTTACAAGAAGAGGCTTTCATCAATTGGTTGAACAAAGTAGAGAGGATTTTTTTAGTATAAATAGGTTCCAGATCGTATGAAGGTGAAGCTAATTATCATCAGACTTAAAGGCCGAGCATCAACATGGTGGGAACAGATGCAGCGATCACGAGATAGACAGGGCAATCCTAAAATAGAAGACTGGAGAAGATGAAGAAGTGAGGAGTTACTTCTTGCCTTTAAGCTATACTAAAACTCTGTTTCAATGACTTCACTAGTTGAGACAGGGCGTGAGATCAGTCGACAAATATACAGATCAGAAGTTTCACCAGCTAACCTCCCGTAATGACCTATCCGAGATGGAAGAGTAGACGGTCGCATGATACTTAGGAGGATTGCGTCAACCCTTACAAGATGCCCTTAGCCTTCACTTGTTCTTGACTGTATCAGAAGCCTACAAGTGTGCCCTAGTTGTTGAAAAGCAACAAAACCGGAAGTCAGTGGTGAGAGGTGACCAAAAAAACCAATCAGTTCGTCCTCAAGGATCACGTTCTGCATCATAGTAGCCTTCACAAGTTAATCCTAATGATCCTGTCATGTGTTATCATTGTGGTGAATAGGGACACAAGGCTAACCGATGTAGAAAACTTCCCCTACTAACTAGAAAGGTAAAAAACCTATTGATCGAGGAAGACATGGAGAAAGAGACTAGAGCATCTAGTGATCCAGAGTATGATGTGCCTAATGAGGTAATTTATAAAAGCAACCACAGAACATTGGTCGTTCGCAAGAGTCTGCTGACTCCCAAGGGAGATTTGGAGGAAAGTTGGTTGAGAAGTGACATCTTTCACACTATTTGCACCATTGCTGGCAATTGTGAGAACGTAGTTTCCGCTGAAGTTGTCTAGAAATTATAGTTAAAGACATACCGTCATCCAAAACTTTACAAGTTATCTTGGCTAAATAAAGACAGTGGGAACCGTAGACCGACAATGACTCATGTCCTTTTCAATTGGTAGTAAATATTATGATAGTGCTTGGTGTGATGTGGTTGTCATGGATGCATGACTTTCAAATTCGACAATCAAATTTAACTCATTTTAACCATTTCTAAGATGATGTAAAAGAATGCATAGGAAATTTATCTCAAAATACAACCAAATAAAAACTCAACTAGACAAAATAGAAATGAACTACCAACTAAAAATAAACAAATATATGCAAATAAAAAAAAGTGAAATAGAATAAACTCCCCTAAATTTCTGGTGGTCGGAGTCGATTCAGTTCCACTCGCCAAACTGGAAGTGGGATAATGAGGAACGCTCTCTCTACTATCAACTCCTTAAAAATGTTTTTCGGTGGTCGGAAATGGTTCAGTTGGAGTGTCCACTCTAGAAGTGTAATTATTGCAAAATGTATTAGGGCCTTCTTCAAAGTGTAGAATGCATCTTTACATGATTGACTCCAAATGAAACACTTGTAAAAATTCTGAGTACCAACAAATAAAGAATGCATTTCCTACATGCATGCAGGGTAAGATGGACTATAAATAACATCAACAGAGCATGAATCACAAGATGAGTCACATCCAATAAAATAATGAATAACTACCTCCATGGAATTTTCTAAAAATCCAGAAGATATATTTACCTTACCATCCTGAAAGGGACCTGGATGGTCTAGAATAGTGAATATGACATCATCTTGCTCAAGTAAAGGCTCTGTATCTATCTCTAACTCTGATAGATGTGCACTCAAAGGAAGTGATTCTTGGGTCTTCCCTACACTTCCATCATCATCAAGTGCAACAATAAACTCAACTGGCTCAGGTGGTAGTATAATCAAATGAGATGATTCTTGGGGTATTGCTTCAACTACGTAATTTCCTACACTTTCCTCTTCTTTTCTTGACTCAGGTGGTACTGCAATCAAGAGATGTAATTCTAGGGGTAATGCCTCCACTGTGCAATCCCCTACTCTTTTGTCATCAACAACTACACCTGCAACATCAAGAGTATCTGGAACAATAATCTCATCAACAACTAAATTATCAGTATCAACTACAATATCATGATATAAAAAACTAAAAGAGTCTTGTAGAGTAGAGGAAATAAGGTCAGGAATATCATACACTCTACAGTCCATCTCCTCAGAAATTGATGTAATAAATTGATCTGATTGCAACTGTAATTGTGTTGATGAATGTGTTCTTTGCTGGAATAGGATCTCTTGATGTTGCCTAAATTGCTGCAACTGCTCCCTATGATCTTGTTGAGGCTGATGGTGTTGAAAATCAGGCTGGCAATACTGGGACCACTCAGAAATTTCTTATTGTGTATTCCCATCCCTGAATCCAGAAAATGAGGTATACCTGTCCTGTTGATGAAGCTGATAAAACTGAGGATCAGGGTGGTGATACTGGGTCCTGGTTGGGAACACACTGGCAAAGGAATGAACATCTTCGGCAATCATCGATCTAGTCCCATACTGTTGATAAATTGTAGCCATAATCTCAATAAGTTCTCTGACCTGAGTAGATATCTTTTTAACTAGAGCCCCTCCACTAGCTGCATCAACTATACTCCTATCTATGGGACATAATCTCTCATAGAAGTACATAATCAGTAAATGATCGCTAAAATGATGCTGAGGGCAGCTAGCAACTGTTGGTGCAATTTGCACTAACAGTCAATCTCAGGTTTTGATGAATGACAAATAGATTAAAGTTAAACTCTATGAGAACTAACCAGACTGTGAAGCCTACAGGAGAAAAGTCCGAAGGTTCGAATCTGGCACATCAGGATGTCTGATTCCCGTTGTAGGTGATCCAGGATGTTCGACTCCCGGTGTCCGATTCCCGTTGTAGGCGATCCAGGATGTTCGACTCCCGGTGTGAACGATCTGGGATGTCTAATTCTTTGTGTGGCGATCCGGGATGTCCGACTCCCAGTGTGATGATCCCGGATGTCCGACTCCCGGTGTGATGATCAGAGATGTTCGACTCCTGGTGTGGCAATCCAGGATGTTCGATTCCTGGTGTGATGATCCAGGATGTCCGATTCCTAGTATGACGATCCAGGATGTCTGATTCCGGTGTCAGAGTTCCAGATGTCCGATTCTGGAAGGTAAGTAAGATAAGTCACTGGAGGAGAGTGACTGGTAAGGACGCATTCCTATTGGAAGGAATAGTAGGCGTCGGACTAGCTTAGAACCATTTTAAGAATCTAAGCTAAGTACCCTGACTAGGTTTTGATCGTGGAAGTATAAAACCTAATTAATACTACCCGTATAATATTGTGCTAACTCTATTTTACAAGGTAGATAGCTTCTATGCCTCTAACGCTGTTTTGCAGGTCAAAATGGGAGTTTTGACTTTGGGTGAACAGTGCTAGAGGCGCCTCCAAAGGTGCTGGAGGCGCCTCCCGAGAGAGCCTGCGGCGGCCTAGAGGCGCCTGACGGAAGGTGCCTTCAAGGGGCTCTGAAGGCGCCTTCCAGGGGCTCTGAAGGCGCCTTCCAGGCAATAAGAGGCGAAGAAGTCAGTTCCTATCCTCTCTGCGTCAACGGATGCGCTCGAGGAGCCTCCAGAGGTGCTAAAGGTGCCTTCAATGCTTTATAAAAGAGCATTTCGACCAACTTCTTCAATAATTAAGACAAGCTCTTGCACTCTATACTACTTTCTGGTGCTCCGATACTTCGATATTACTATCGTGCTGCAGCTCGGGACCTCTGACCACTACCGACAGCCCGATGCTAACTCTCAAGCTCATCCAAATTCCTACTGCTAGAGTTGGTAATTTTAAGTTATTGCAAATTGTACTTAACTGCTTTACAAGAGAAGTGTATCTTGTTACACTACTCTATTCCTTTTATTCGATTCACTCTTTCGGCATTACCGGAAGAGGTTTTTAGTGCATTCGCCAATGATACAGTCCAGAGGACCGTGGGCTGGCCTTCGAGTAGAAGTCGTCCAAGACTCCAAACGAAGTAAATCTTCCCTTGTGTTCTTTTATTTTC
>JBAMIE010000041.1:2457299-2473480 GCA_037177295.1 Kaempferia parviflora | reverse complement strand
TCGGCCGAACTGTGCCAGGCACCCCAACCAGTTGATTTTAACTTCTTTTTTTAACAAGTTTTTGTTTTTATTTTTTAATTTACTTAGAATTTGTTTAAGTTAAAATTTTATTTTAAGTAAGTTTTTTTATTATTTTGTTTTTTTTTTAAAATTTACTTAGAATTTGTTTAATTTAAAAATTTATTTTAGGTTTTTTTTTGTTTTAATTTAAAATTTTATTTTAGGTTTTTTTTTTGTTTTAATTTAAAAATTTATTTTAGGTAAGTTTTTTTTGTTTTTTGTTTTTTCATTTTAAAATCTAATATTTAAAATTTTATTATGATGTTTAACAAGAATTATTAAAAAAATTTAAAATAACAATAGTTTGAAAATACTCATCTAAAAATTGGTCCTTAAGTCTCCAACCTTTAGTTACTAGCTAACTATCTATAAGATAGCAGTTTTCACTTGATTAGTCAAGTTAACCATAATTTATCGAACTAGTAGTTTACTAAGAAGGATTACTTAACTTGATCAATACACTACTGTATTTTTTGCCCAGACTTATTTTGATGCACTAATATAAACATTCGGAAGTCTAGGCAAAGTCCTATGCATCCCACGTCGTTATATGTTTTTGAATACACAAGCAAGGTAAACTTAGTGTGCTTGTGAGATACTGGCTGCTAAGAACTACAGGATCAGACTTTCTAGAGGAGACCTAGGCTAAGTTCAAATCAATTTTGAAGTTCTAGAAAAAGGGATTTTTTTAAAAAATAGAAGTAGCCTAGTTTTTGAAAACAATGCAATAATGAAAATAAGTGCACATTCCCAGATTTTAAAAACAAAAAAAAACCTAAAATAAAATTTCTTACCTCCAATAGCCAGATTCAAGTCTGGCTATTGAAGCATAGGTCTCATCATAGTCAAGTCCCTTTACTTGACTAAACCCTTTCGCTACTAGTCTTACTTTATTTCTTATAGTTTCACCCTTTTCATTTAATTTATTTCTAAATACCCATTTTGTTTCTATGAATTTCTTGCCTTTGGGTAATGGAACTAAGTCCCAGACTTGATTTCTTTCAGATTGAGCTAGTTCTTCTTCCATGACTATGATCCAGTCTGGGTCTTATAGGGATTCCTCAACTGTTTTGGGTTCAATCTTAGAAATTAATACAATTTGACTTAGATTTCTAAAAGCTAATCTAATTTGAACCCTTAGTTTTGGGTTACATATTATTTGGACAGTTTGTTCTTGTTGATTTTCTTGTGGTTGACTTGGTTTATCTTTATATTCCTTTATTTGGTTTAGATTTTGACTAGTTCCCCCATGATCAGTGCTAATCCTAATAAAATCTATTGGTTGAAATTGAGTTTAATTTGAGTTAGGTTCTTTTTCATTAAATTTTACATTTGTTGTTTCCTCAAATTTTAATGTACTTTTGTTATAAACCTTGTATCCTCTACTGTTAAGGGAATATCCTACAAGAATTCCATTATCTATTTTGGAGGTAAATTTTTCTAGGTGTTCTCTTGTGTTTAATGTGTAAATTGGACACCCAAATACTTTAAAATATTTAATATTAGGGATTTTATTGTAGTAGATTTCAAAGGGAGTTTTATTAAGTTTTTTTATTTATGGTTGTTCTATTTTGAACATAACAAGCTGTACTAATAGTTTAGCCTAAAAATATTTTGGTAATTGGTATTCTTTTAACATTGTTCTAGTGGCTTCTTGTAGGGTTCTATTTTTTCTTTCTACTATTCTATTTTGTTGAGGTGTTTTAGGGCATGAGAATTCTTGGTGATAGCCATTTTCTAGGTAGAATTTAATGAATCAATGATTTTTAAATTCTCCACCATTGTCACTTGTAATCCTTTTTATTTTTAAGTCTTTTTCATTTTCTATCTATTTGCAAAAATCATTAAATACCTCAAACGTATCATCTTTATTTCTTAAGAACTTAACCCAAGTAAATCTTGAATAATCATCTATTATTACTAAGCAATATAGACTACCGTTAATTGATTTGACCCATGTGAGTCAAATAAATCAAAGTACAGTAGTTCTAGTATTGAATTTGTTTGAATTTGATTAGTTGTTTTGTGAGTTGATTTGGTTTGTTTTCCTTGTTGTCGAGCATTACAAATTGTTGGTTCAATATTAGGTAATTTTGGTAAACCTTTAACTAAGTCATTTAATTTGGTGATATTTCTAAAGTGAGTGTGGAACATTCTTCTATGCCAGAGCCAAGTTTCCTCTTTTTGTGTCAAGTGATAATTGAGTGAGGAGTTGGTTAGGTTGATTGTATATTGTCCTTTCTAAACCCTTTAAGTCTTATATTAGGGTTGGGTGCTTAATCAATCATTCAGAGGATAAAAATCTAACCTTAAAGTCCGAGTCACACAATTGACTAATGCTCAATAGATTATAATTATAATTAAAGTTTTCAACAAGCAAATCTTTCTTAATAATAAAGTCTGAAATAAGTTCAATATTAGCTATCCCAATTACCTTAAGTTTGCCATTGTTTCAAAATGCAACAATCCCTAGGCTTTTATGTTAAAGTTTAGTGAACTTGGTGTGATCCCAGTCATGTGTCTGGAACATCCACTATCCAATATTCACTTAAATTCCTACAAAAAGTAGGAGCGTAGGTTAAAAGAAGGGTTAGGTTAATTGAGTTAAGATTTGATTAATTCAAGTTTTGATTAATTAAAGTTTTAATTAAGTTCCGCTAAATTTTAATTAATTAAATTTAAGATTTTAATTTGATTAATTAAAAGAAGGGTTAGGTTAATTGAATTAAGATTTTAATTAATTAAAGTTAGAGTTTAATAAATTTTAATCGTTAGTCATCTCACCCACTCTAAATTTTCAGACAAAGGTATCCGTGAGATGAATTAGATTGTTCTCAGGGGTTGGTTTAACTTGTGTTAGATTCAAATTTTGCTTTGGGTTCAACAAGTAGGCATTATTTGAATAAACTTCTAGGCTGTGGTGAGTCACCTAGATATCATTAGAAGTAACCATGTACTTAAAAATTTTTCAAATAGTCCTACCCACAGAACTTAATACAAAACTTTGGTCTAACCAGTTTAGATTAGAAAGGGTAGCTTCAATTAGTTCCGCTAAGTTGTCTGCACCAAGTCGAAGTCATATTTTCCTAAAGATGCATAAACAAAGCTTTCCTAACTTACTATCATCACATTCTTCTCTAGAACTGTTTTATCAAGTAAAATCTATCCCTAGTTAATCTAATCCTAATTACCCTTAATGGGAAAGGTTCATTTTCTTGAGGTGCCAACTAGTTTGGAGCCTCTCCTGAATTGCATAACTTATGCATTAAGTTTATGTTCTTATAATTGAAGTAAGCTTGATTATAACTTTGTTGATTAGTTGAGTATTTTTGTCTTGAGTTAGGCTTATAGCTTACACTTGGGTTTGGTTTAGTTGATTTTATTTTAGAATTTTTAGGTGTATTAAAATTTGGTTTTTGGTTTGTGTTTATGTAATGAATTTGATCTTTTGGTATGTAAAATTGGCTAGGTCCTACTTGCGTGGTTAAACATGCTTTTGGAGCCCAAGCTTTGGTTTGATTTGAGTTTTTGTTGATTAGTGAAATGAATGATCTGTTTGTTGAGTTTGATTTATCTGAGTCCGGATTTATTATAAATTGCTCATTGGGATACAAGAATTAGGTCAAGATTTGTAGATCTTGTTGTAAATTTTTCTAATAAATTTTTGAGACTTTTAACTTCACATTTTAATGTTGAGTTTTCTTTCTCAAGTTTTGCAACTTGAGTTGAACTTTCATTATCAATTTTTAGGTTCCAATCAAGTTGTAGTTTGAGTTTTTCATTGTCTTTACTAAGCATATCTACTTGGTTTTCAGAATCAGAAAGCTTTCTATGTAAATATGCAATAATTTTAAAAGAAAAAAATTTGCTTAAAATATCTTATACCTCGTTGGAACCTTCGAAAACGAGTGCGGACTCGTGGCTCAACTCGTATTTAGACTCATCTTCTTGATACTAGCTAGCTTGCCTTCTATCTTCTGCATCTGAATCTTCTGAAGATGATTCATCCCTTTGGTGTCTTCTTCTTCCTTGTCTTTTTGGATTTGTTTTCCTTTTGATTTGGACATTCATGCTTGAAGTGCCCCTTCTTATTGCATCCAAAACCGGTAATGTTCGCTTTGGGGTATTAATTTGATCATTTTCTGTATGTCATTTTTTTGTGAAGTTCCTCTTCTTTTTGGTGAACATCTTCCTTACCAAGTTCACCGCTCCTCTTCATCATCTGATTCTGACTCAGTTTCATTTTCTAGTTCAGGTTTGATCTGTATTTTATTTCTTTGAAGAACCTGCAAGGAAAGCAATGCCTTTCTCGGACTGCTTGGCGTTAATTTGTTCGTGCAACTCTAGTTTACAAAATAATTCGTCTAACTTTAATTTTGAAAGATTCCTCGAAACTTTATAGGCATCTATGATCGATGCCCACAGTGCATTTCGAGGGAAGACATTTAAGCATACCTTAAAATATTTCGGTTCTCTAGCTGATGACCGATTAGATGAAGTCCGTTGTTGAGAATGTCCTTGATCCTTGTGTTAAGTTGAGCAGTTGTTTCTCCTTCTTGCATCTTAATGTAAAATAAAGAATTAAGTAAAAGATCTCGTCTCATTACCTTTGCGTTGTTGGCGCCCTCGTGCAGTTCGACTACCTTGTCCCACAGCTCCTTTGAAGTGTCGAATGGCCCAACCCGAATCAGCTCCTCCTTTGTTAGTCCACATTGGATGGTGTTCAAAGCTTTATTGTTAGTGTGTACTTTCTTCTTTTGTTTTGGGTTCCAATCCTCTGGTTTGAGGGGCATCTTTGTTACTCCATCCATGAGTAGTTTGTATCCTTATCGGATGGAGAACCATTGCTCGATGTCGGTCTTCAGGTAGACTTCCATCCTCCTTCCAGTAGGGGAAGTCGTCTCCGTTGAAGAGCGGGAGACGAGCTGTGCTATAGCCTTCTAATTGAGTCATTACTTAACTTGAAATAAACAAAGAATCTGTTCCAAGACTTGGTCTTGGGGTGAGTAGTGTGGGAGAAAAAGAATAAAAGATAAGGCTTAAGTGGTGTTGCACCGACTTCAAGCAATTTGCAAAACTTCGATACGAGAAATCTTATTTGAAAAGGTAATTATACCCGTTCAAATATTTCAAAAAACTTAAAACAAAAAGAACTGTAAGCATAAAAGAAAACAGCCCCCTGCTTGGTTGGTAGTTGTACCAATTCAGAGCAAACTTGACTCTGATACCAATTGTAGGATCGTAGAGACGCTAGAGGGGAGTGAATATCGTCATTTCATTTTTTTCAAAAAATCACAAGTAAAAATACGTAGCGGAAATTAGAAGAAGAAACCAACGCTAACACAAGATCACTTTTACTTGGTTCGGAACCTTCGACGACTCCTACTCCAAGGCCCGCACTCGTTGAGTGCTTTCGTTGGGCAATCACTATAAGATCGATATGATTACAAAAATTAAGTAAAATTTAAAAATAATACCGACAACAAAGGAAATAAAGATCGGAGCGTTGGTTGTCGGAGTAGCTTTTCAGCGTCGTTGAGTCGTTTTCGCAGCAGCACACAAGAGAGAAACTTATTGGAATTGATGATCTGAAGCTGCTTGTCGAAGCTCTTTAAATAGGGCATCTCCGGGTGCCTCCATATGGCTGAGGTGGCGCACCCTCATCGCACCTCTCGGCGCTCGGTCCGGGCACCCGGACCGCTGGCGTGCGCCTGCCAACCGTCGCATGCCACCTCGCTGGATCGCACCCTTCGAAGCGCCCGGACCACCCTAGGCGCCCGACTGTCAGGTCGCCTGGAGTTCTGAAATTTTAGCTTATAATTTCCTACATAATAAGGTTAGTACAACAAGTATAACCTGCAAAATAGAGTTAGCACAGTAGAAAATGAGTAGTAGTGATAGTCTCCGGACTGTCCGGTCTTATCTTCCAGTTTCGCTGAAACCCTAGGTCGGACCGACGCTTACAGTTCCCTCAACCAAGAAGGTGTCCTCACAGATTGGCTCCTCTAGTTGCTTACCTTTACCGGACACAGACTTGACCGAGTCCCTTGAAATGGATTCTTGTCATATCTCAACCAATCTGGATTTCAGCCAGTTGTCAACCCAACTGGACTTCCTTTTGCTAAGTCTCAACTAACTTGGACTTCGTGTCAGCTATCAACCTAGCTGGACTTCAGCCTGGTACTGGTCCTTTAGACCTTATCAAGTTTGTTTTGTACACTTAGTAAAAATATTAGATCACATAACCATTTGTCATTCATCAAAATCTGAGTTGAATCATTAATGTCAATTGTACCAACTGAAGAAGCTCTAATAAAACCTAACCAACCTTATTTTTGACAACCATCTTCCTTTTTATAGTCTTCAATTTTCTAACGTCTCTTGTTGTCTACCCGCACTACTAGCACTATCAGTTGGTTGTCGTTATTTTGTAAACGACTTCTTTTTGCTTACCACGTGGGTAACCAATCGATTAATGTCATACTAATGTCTTCAATCAATTCAGCCATGAATAATTCTGTTCACTGACTCCTCAAACCCATTTGACTTCCAAGTCAACTATACTTGTAGCCAACTCGAATCCACATCAACCTACAGCTCTAAACCATAAATCCCCTATTTACCACAACTTCGGAGTTTTAATTTATCGATCAACATTTATGCCTCGAAGCCATTTGGGTTATTAGGTTGGCAATTATGAGTTGAATATTATCCATTAACAGTCCATTATTGACCCTGACTATGACCAATTACAAGGTCTTCCACTTAGATATAGTTCACTTAACACTCAGCTCGCCGAATTGTTACCACTGCAATTAAACTTTACTCCTTAGCGGTTGACAATTATAAGTTGAATATTTTCCATTAATAGTCTATTATTGACCCTGACTATGACCATTTACAAGGTCTTCCGCTTAGATATAGTTCACTTAACACTCTTCTCACCGAAGTGTTACCGCTACAACTAAACTTTGCCCCTTGGCCATTTACTTTCAGACCATATGCCCCTCGGATGCAACCGAACCTTCAGCTCCACTTGCCATCCTTTACGCCATGACTCCAGAGTTATTCTGGCAGCACCTTAGCGTTCATTGTCATGTAGTCCCTCGAATGTCATATACCATCCTTCTATGATATCTTCACACTTCCAAGCCAATAAGCTTGTCACCTTGGCCACACCAAGCCAACAACCATCGTCACTCGACTCTCTAACTTTATGTATATTCATGCAAGTCCCTACATATTCAAACAAACACATCAAATACACATAATACCTACTATAAATCCTTTGCCTAAACATCAAAATTAAGGTTTCATTGAACCACTAAAGGCCCGATTGCACTGACATACATCATAAATCATAAATTAAGAACAAGGTCTCCAAACTACATTAAATCATTATGTTAATGATTGCTTCATGTTTATTTCTTGTTTTCTGCTATGAATCCATACTCTTAACACAAACAAACACACAAACCCCAGTATCTAATCATTTCATTGTTTGTGTTTTGCACAGAACCTATGATTAAGGGATTTCATCTCTTCACACCCTCTACCTAGACATGTGGATCATCACATCGAACATGCAACAAAGGTCATACCAAAAGAGTTTATGTCATCTAATCAACCAAAGTAATAAATATAAAGGGCAACCCAGTGCACGAAGATAGCCAATATGGGTCCCGAAGAAGGGTTTATTATACACAGTCTTACCCTACTTTATAAGAAATTGTTTCCGTAACTCAACCTCAAGGTCATATGATAACTACTTTACCATTGAGCTAAGACTCCCTTCAACCAAAGCAATAACTAAAAAAGAAGAAAAATCATCCAGAAAAGGAAAAGACTAGTAATACTTTGAATATCGTGTTAGATTGATAATTTTATTAATTTAAAATATCTCCACACAAAAAACAATGTCTTGGTCATGTTTAGCTTATATTTGTTGATCATTACGAGAAAGTAGCTTAAAGAGGCAAACTTTCATACTTGAATCCCACAAAAAGAGAACTAGAAAGAAGACAAGTTCAAAATTTTCTGAACTATATATGTACTTTCAAGTAAAGGGGGAAAAATATCAAACCTCTTGCTGCAAGTTCTCATCAATCCACTCCTTTAATCTGTCTATTCTAGTGTTTATCCATGTTCTTACAATATCCATAATAGCAGATTCAGCCTCATAAGGTGACATCTCTCTAATCAATGACATACCTCCGTCATCACTATCGACGGAATCTTCAACAGCAATGTTAACGAGATCTTTTTCCAACTTGTCTGCAGCTTTAAGAACTTGGACTATATCTGGTGTTAACTCCACTAAACCATATATATATTGCTTTAACTCATTCGCATAACAAAAATGAAGAGTTGCCACGGCAACACCTGCAGCAAGGGGGTGCCATTTCTTTAGTATTGGACTGAACAACTGTTTCTCTTTAATTGCTAAAGCACCAACATCCTTTGCAAGAATGGAAAGAACTGGAGTATTCTGGTCAATTGATGATCGCCAGTTTGTCTCTCTTTGTTTCATTTTCTGTTTCAATTCAATTATCAGCTCAAAATCAATTAGTATAAAAATAAGATGATATTAATATGGACATTAGACGTGAGAGGACCATCAAAATATTGAAACATAAAATTGCAATATACAAAAATCTTTATGTAAATCTACTTAATGTAATTGACATACATGTATTGGAGGATACCTAAGTTTATTTAGGCAGAAATTACTCCCCATTACACGATATCAGAACCACCCAACCTCTCCTATCCTTACACATGCACACAAACTTTCATGTCCACCACTAGCTTCCTCATGAAAACTTGAAATATAGCCACTAGTGAAGCACTAGATAAGGAACTTCCATGGTCAACAAAAAAAACCACCTTAGACATCTCCGTCTCTACCTCTATCTCTTCACCAACCCCCCTTTGCATGTGGGAGAAACAACAACTCAACCTCCTAAATCAAGTGGACTTGGAGTAGCTGAGCACATGGAAAAGGCAAGCATAGCATGCAATGATTACCTTTGTTTGCACTTTGTAGAAGATGAGTATCTACAAGAACCTGCAACTCCAGCATGCCCATCGCATAAATTCTTTCATCCAGTGCACAGCTACTTTGATCTTCATTAGCCTTTCCTTTGTTCAGATTTCAACCTTAGAAACATCACAAAAGTGAAGCAGATGCAAGAAACTTCACATGTCTATAAAATTCTTCCAGACTACACATTTGATTTCTCAACCACTGAACTCGCAAACCTTGAGCATGCACTCAACGCCAAATTATGCTAAATTGGCTCATATGAGTATAACTTTTAATCCCAAAAAACCAGATTCAAAACCAAATTGATTTTTCAATCATCCAAGGTCTGCAATCCTCTTCTTCTCAGTCTTCAGTGCTAACACAAGTAGCCCCTCTAACCCGCTCCAGATGTGAATCAACATCTGCACATCCACTTCCAGTAAATTCATATGATTCCTAGTCCACACTCATCTTTTGGTAGGATCAGCACCTTCCCTCCATAATCTAGAGCAAGCCAAAATACAAGCAGCATATTAGGAGCATCAATTTCTCTGTCGCAAAATTTAGCTACAGTTTAATGGTCGCCATAAAAAAAAACTAGTGCAGACTGAACCTAATTCTTACTCTACTTAAGAAAGTTTACTAAATTCTGCCTCTTAAAAAAGATGCATCTCCTTGCTGACATCTACAGATCAGAATTGTTTCAGAAATAACTTTCATGATTTTCATCAAAATTTAATCTTACAGAAAAATGACTCAGTTGAAGCAAATTTCTCACAATTATTTTCTTAGCAATAGGATCTGTACTATTGGTGAGCCATTGTTTAGCTTCAGTTGAGTATGGGTGGGCATTCGTCAAGTTGGGTCTTCAGAAAAAACTGTACCAGAACTGATTTTGTTCGAGGTATAAAAGATCCCCAAACTCAAGACTTTTGGATTTTCCTGGTTTTCAGGTTTTTATGGACTTCAGGCTTTACTCTTGCAAGATACGTAATGTTTGGCAATATGGAAATAAAATCAAAGCAACATAATTCAAAACTAAATTCCCAATTCAGAGTATTCAAAACTAAATTTCAGAGAATTCAAACATGTTTCAGATTAAAGTCTCAGTTCAGATATGATCAAACCTAGTAGACAGCAAAATGATTGGTCATGAGACAAAAAAACAAGGACTGCCACCTGTTGAACAAGGAGAGTGAGAGTTGGGGCAAGGAACGAACCAACAAGTGACAAGTGAGAGTCAGGCAAAGCTGGGTAATCACAACCAACCATAGGGTTTAGGGTTTGGGTAATCACAACCAACCATGGTAATCACAACCAACCATAGACAGCAAACTATGTTTATTAATAATTATATCATAGTATATGCTATATAATAACAATATAAGTTAATAATTAATAAATGAACAATTAAGTTTCGTTAACTATATACTCTATGTAATAGTATGAGTTACATATAATTTATTAAATATAAAATTAGCTTACGTCATCTTTTTTCAGGATTTATGTAAAAACCTAAAAACTAAACCCAAACTTGAAATGCAATAGAATATATACATTCAATCTGAACTCCATCCATAACAATTCCAGTTACTCTGTTCCATGGATGATACAAATCACTAGGTCAAAAACCAGGGTTACATATTCAGCAGATTCTGAGTGTATATTGGAAATATTTCTTTTTTCATTAATCTTACATCAATAGTCCAACCGCTTCTCCTACCAGTATCATTCTAGCCAAAGGATCACTATCATCAATGAAGGGCATTGGTCAGCTTAATCCTACTCCATTGTTGCCACTTTCTTTTGCTCCCTATATGCTTGAATTTATTTAGTTTGCTATCAGAAGACATATTAAGTCATCAAATTTTCTCTATAACCTTTACTGTTAATTTTTTTATTCAGGAGTTGTGAACTTGAAATTTGATTGTTACAAGGTATCAATTTCAAAGATTGTATCAATTGACAATAACTACGTATTAATCCAACCTAGTGATGACTCCTCTCCTCTTCAAATCACAGTTGTTTGGAGCATCTTAGTCTGCAGAATCTACAAACCATAGTTCCCAATTTATCCAATCTTAATAGTATTAAGTGTAATTCTGTCAACTAGATAAACATCTTAGATCCTAATTTTCTGGTTGAGTTAGCAAGCGTGTTTAACATTGTTTTCTTTAGTTCATCTGATATTTGAGGTCATAGTCGTGTTCCTTGACGGCTTGAAATTTTGATTTTAGTTTTAGGTATTTTGTCTCCTCCATTGATGATCATTCCCCCTTTATATGGATCTTATTATGGAGCAGAGTGTTAGACTGTTAGGAAGCAATTTGCTAATATAGCAGAAATGAGCAAGCACAAGATGTGGTAATATAAGGAGATGAGAACATTAAAATGTATGAAGCAAAAAAGTATAAGATGTTAATATAGAGGGATGAGATTTTAATATGCAGAAATGAGCTCAACCTGACAGATCAAACAAAATACCTGAGCAAAAGCAGTACGAAGCGATGATCTGATATAAGAATCAATTCTGCTACAAGATACATCAGTTTCTTCTCCCTTCTTCCATCCATATTCATTGGAAAGATTTTCAACTTGTATTTCTGCGGTTTTTACTCCCAATGAAACAAAAACTTGCATATATTCAATGTTGCTTTGATTGAATGTGTCATGGTAAGCAATCAGTTTTTTCTCTGTCCAACCAATAATTGAGGTTAATATTGAACTCAAAATTTTAGAATAAGCTGGATCTTGTGTTGCTTTTGCATCATTAGCAACCTCAATTAGTTGATTATCAACTTCAAATACCAGATCATTTTCAACTTGCATAGTAGCAGCAAATTTGTGAAACAAGATCCAAGTAAAACAGAGATTGTGTAAGGATTGATTTATCCCAAGGATGACCCATGTCTTTTTAATCAACTCTAGAACTTGATCTATTTCATTAATCATTGCTCCTTCAGCAATATTGCTGTTAAAACAAATTTCGAGAAGCATTTGGTAAAGATGCAGATTAAAAGGAAAACCATCTGCCCAATGGCATGTATCAGAACCACGTCCATCTAAAGATCTATAAGTAAGTGGCAACAGAATACTGCGTAGAAGCTGCATATCGGAACTTTTTCCAGTCTCAATAGACCTGTCTGAAGCTCCAACTATAAATTGACGAAACCTTTCTGATGCAGTATCTGACTTATCTAGTGGAACTAAAGGATGATGTAGTAATCCTGCTAGAAGAACTTTTAGATTTCTAGCTTTCCACCCTTCATATTCTAATTGATCAGAAAAGTCTGAATCCTTAAACTGCTGAAGCAATTCTAGTGGTAAAACCATAGACTCCACACGTTTCCCAAGCTGTTAGCCAAGAAGAAAGGAGAACCAAAACAACATATAAACAGATCAAGTAATTAAATATAATCTTGCTCCTAAAACACTGAAAAAAATAGGAGTTACTTTATTGGCACAAATATGAGAACCTAGTCAGTGATTAGGCCAATGGTAGAGGTGTCAATGGACCATGAATGGACGGGCATGGCATGGACGCAAAGGGCTCAATTTTTCTCATGCTAAGGCTTAATCTAGCATGCTCGGCATGACCAGTTCAAACATTTCCCCCACTTGGCATGAACCAGGCCCATGCCAAAAAGCTCAAAGGTTATTTAATTTAAAAATAATAAAAGGGAAAATTTTCTTAAAATTAGAAAAATAGAAAAAGTTGAGAAAATTTTATTAGTTAAAATCTTGACATTAACATTATTCAATCTTTAATTTTGTATAATATGAATATTTACATCTCAAATTTGGTACAATATAAAGATTTACATCTCAAATTTGGTATAATATTCCATCTTAAATTTAAACATTTATGCATATGATTTGCACTCTAAATTTTGACCATTTGGATAGGTTATCTACATACTTCTTTCAGAAAGATCAAGATTGATGAAGTTCTAATTGCCTTATACTTACCAAATGTGAGGCTGTGGGTTAAATCATGCTTGACTTGGTCCTGCTATATCACTCAACAGAATAATGAGATTCTAGCTTCAACTTACCAGCATTCTTCTGCATTCAAGCAATTCTTGAGACATGCACATCTTCAAAGCATTCTCATTCAAGCAGCTTCCATTATTGTTCAAAATATTTTAAACTAATTATTCTTTTTATATATTTGAGCTATTCTCTATATAGTGCAATAATACATGTTAGGCGTCCCAAGATAATGGTGTAGTGGTTAGACCCTTCAAGCAGTTAACCGGGCACCTAAGGGTCGAATCCCAATGCGGCGCACTGCAAAGATTTTCCTCCCGTGGGATGACAACTCTAAGAACATTGGCCGCTTGGATGAGCCTCGACAAGCACTTCCGGATTTACCTAGAGGCCGGTGGGAAACTTTCGTGGGCCAAGCCGGTCACCTCCAGAGATAATTTGATTACCAAAAAAAATACATGTTAGGCATTATTGCTACTACAAATATCACTACATTAGCCTGTTGTATTTATGAAATGTAAAATCATTAATTAAATTTTCTTGTGCCTAACTAAATATTTTGTTATATGTGAATATATTGTGTTCCTAGATACTTTTTTAAATTGAGATTTGTGATAAATTCTTATAAAATATTCAATATTGCTTGAGTCAACCCCGTGTTGTAAATGGCGGTAGGCGATGGCGGGCGGTTAGTGACCGCCTAACACCTCGACTACCAAGGCAGTGTCTAGGCGGTTGAATTTATTTTACTATTTTTATACATAATATTATAAATAATCATTATTCTTTATAATATTTACTTTTAATAAAACATATTAACTAAAATTTTAAATTTTAATTTAAATATTTAAAAATAAAAATATAATTATATATATACACTATATTAATGGGATAATTTTATTATATTTTAATTAAATATATTTAAACAATCATAGCTAGGAGTTGATTAAAATTATTAACTTAAAGTAATTGAATTAAACCCTAACTTACAACTTACTCCCGTACCCTATTTCGGTCGGGCGACAAGTTCGACATATCGCCGGAACATCGCGATAAGTTCGCCATGTCTAGGCTACACATCCGAGCCTATCGCTAGGTCGGGCGACACCTCCGAGCCCGTCGTCGCCTCCGGGCCACACGGTGCGTGAGTTATTGCCTAAAGCACCGCCTCAGCCTGAGGCCGTGCGGTTGATGTCTGCCTCCCACCTAGGCGACCGCCTCAACCGCCGTTTAGAACACTGAGTCAGCCAATCAAAACATAAAAATCTAGGATACCTTTCCTCACTTCTCATGCAAATATAAAAATTTCAAGTTCACAAGCAAAAGATATCGTTTACTGAGTAGTAGTTATCTGTTGGTCATATGACTTTATGTGGCGTAGTAAGGTGGCAAATTCCATCAAAAGAATTGCAAGAAACATTTCTCATGAAACTCTTGCTCTCGGCTTTGAGCGCTTTTTTATCATCATCCTTAGAGATAATATTGAAATGGTCACAAAGGTAGCTATGAATATGTTTGGTGAAGGGTAATCAGATTTGTAATGTAATCAAGATTACATTATAAAATTGATTACTTTGTTTGGTACAATTTTAAAGTTGTATTGTAATGTAATCTGAATTACAAAAAGATAATAAAGTTTTGTAATCTGAATTACAAGGCCAATAACATGTAATCCAATTACATTCCAAGCTCAATTACATTACAAGCTTGATTATATTACCACTAACCAAACATAGCCTTAGTGTTACCTGATGACGCCTTTGTGTCTCGCTCATCTCCAACTTTGGCTAAACCAACATTTGTTCAACAATGATGATAACGTTCTGTATCAACTCCAAAAGGATTCCTACCCATTCACCAGGTGGAGTTTAATGGGTTTTCCATGGACACATAATAGTAATAGGTTGAGATGTTTACTTATAGATCTAGGAAAATCCAACATTTCTAGCCCCAAAGAGGATTACGCCTTCTGTTATATTCTAATATAAAGTTATTAATTATTTATATAATGAAAGAATACATTTTAATTAAATAAATGTAATAATAAGAAGTTTAGAATCAAAATATTACTACAATGGGAAGAGTTGTGACAACATGGTGATGGTGTGCTTAAGGTGTTCATGGCATCCCATGAGGATTAGAGAGGGAGATTTTAATTTATAAAGTAAATAACATATATAAGTGATAAAAAAAATTAAAGAGATTAGTCGAGAAATTAAGAGAGTGAGGATTGAAACAATATCAATTACGTGATGAGAGAATAAGAATGAGAGTTGAGTAGTTCATATGAGAGATAAGGGATGAGATTGAGGAAATTTATAAAAATATTTTAGAATTTTTTAAGGTGATTAAGTATCTTTATCCCTAAATTGGCCAAAACGCCCCTAAACTCCTAAACTAGTGTTTATTTTGAATGTTTAAGATATTTTAGTCAAATTAGTACTTCGGATCCCTCATTTGACTTAGGGTTTGAAGCTCATCCTCTGTAGTCAATATTGAGATATTTAGAGTAAAATCATGACACTAGAATCTACATCTCTTCTGGTGGTATTTCCTTGAAAAGGTTGATGTAATGATTGGCAAGTAATGGAAATTGTCAAATATGTATTGATCTAGTGTGTCAAAATCATTTTCTTTGCCAACTTAGTGAATAGCTTAACAACCTAGAACAATTTGAAGACATGCTAGAAACTTATTATGCAAGATGGCAAAATAAAACGATTCTAACAAACTAGATCACTCATCTAATATAAGCCAACGAGTATACGCAACAACATACCAACGAGTATACGCAACAACACACATGACGATGATTAGTCTACACTTAGAGCTTAGAGAAGATCATTTTCCTAAAAACAACAATCAAGCTAGGCCTGATCATGAAAAATGCTACTAGACATGTTAAGATAAAAGCCCCAAGTTTTAAGGATTAGCTAGACCCTAATACATTTCTTGTAACGATCCGGCCCCTTGGCCCCTTGGGCGGCCCAATTGGCGACCCAACGGCGGCCCTTGGCCGACCCCGTTACTCACAAAATCTTTCCAACCTGGGAAGTGGATTTTTGCCTTCCCCAGGATTCGAATTCTCGACCTCCAAAACAAGTAC
>JBAMIE010000041.1:2375905-2394187 GCA_037177295.1 Kaempferia parviflora | reverse complement strand
GGTATATGCTCGGGCGTGCCGAGATTCGACCTCTAGACCTCATGTGGCAAGCTCCCATGCCTTAACCATCGCACCGCTCCGAGGGGACGTATCAACATTTATTAATGATGCTAAGAGAAGAGGCTAGAAATAAGATTTCATTCTAATATAGTATCAACCAAGGTATGAAATTTTAGTTTCAGAAGTTTCGGTATCGTGTCGTACCGTGATGATATGAGTTTAGTATTTTTTAAATATAAATATATTAATTTAAAATATTTTATTTAATATTTGATTGTTATAGAGGTTTATTATTGAGTTATATTTGAGAAGGTGAACCCTGGAAGTCGTCTACCTCACGCAAACTACAACCTGAATGGGAAGTGAACTAGGAAGGGCCGCGATCCTACCTCAACCCAGACTATAACCTGAATGGAAAGGTGAACCCAAGGGCCGCGATCCGACCGCAATTGCACGTGGATCATCCCCTGGTTCACAAAAGGGGATCCTCTCTGGGCCGATGCTTGGTGTGGTAAGCAGGAAGGGAGGAAGGGAGCTGGAGTTTCACCTGTGCTGGTCAGTTGCTGTGCTGTCGCGGTGATACATTCTCCCGCATTTACACCCGGCAGCATTCCTACCAAAGGCATGGTGATAGTGGCATAGCAGCTTCCATTCTTGGCGACATTTCTGCAAAGGAGTGCGAGTCAAATGAGCTGCCTGGAACTGTTGTCCTCATGCGCCAAGGCCTGACGGTAGGCGGACAAGCAGGGAGGGAGCTCTCAATGCCAAAGTTATGGTGAAGGTGGTAAGTGAGGTACCTTGGACGGTAGGCGGTGTGAGTGGCAAACAATCGACCTAGGGTTGATAACTTAATGCATTGAGCCCTGGCACCATGTTTGTCCTAAAGAGGTGCAACTGTAGTGCAAGGGAGCTACCTTCAGTGGAGCGAGAAGCTACCGAACAACATAGGGCTGTGGATCATCCACTAATGTCTCGTTCTAGGTGCGACTTCTTGGAATAGTGATCCTAGGGTTTGAAAGGCTGGAAAATGTTGAAAACAGAGACACTTTACATCTGCTATGCAGATTAAGGTTGGACAGCTGTTAAGGTTGTTTCCTATTAGATTTTGTATATACATACCACTGAAGCTACTCAACCTAACCTCTGGTTTGCATTGACCAAGTGTTCAGGACTTTAGGACCTAGATTGGGTACGCTCGATTAGGATTGTACACTATTTTTTGCATCATAATTATTTATTTAAAAAGTATGAGGTGTTACTTATTCCAACTCGCAGAGTTGACATTGTAGTTGGTACTCCTTCAATGTTATACTTACCCTCCTCATAAGTCTCAAATAAGCACTTCACTATTAGATGCGTACATTGGCTTTGCTAGTTGATTTCTTTTTGGACCTTTGTCCATCTTAATTAAACATGCTTAATTTAACAATATAAAAATACAACCAACCTGTGTATTAAACTAATAGCCAACTGACCAAACAACAAAACCCCAAAACACTTTGACAACCATTTGTGGATAAACAATAAAAGCCCCGAAACACTTGGGGTGTGATTTTCTTAACCACTAGTTTATTGGTATTGGGATAGAGTCAATTGGTTCTTGACTTCAACCATATCTAAGGTCGAGTTCGCCTAAGTTGCTATCTACCCTCATCCCTTGTATACAAGCCACTCCACTCATACTCTTGGAGTTTCTCCAAACCTAGAGATCTTTTCATGTCCATCGAATTCATCGAGTCCATCCTTCATGCAGTCCACCTCCTCGTCTCTACATTGCTTCGATGTTCCTTGTCCAACTGACCCCCAAATGCTTGTGCCATCCTCCAATCTCCATGGTCCTTGGATGCTCGCGGTATCCTTCTCCGATCTTCGGACCTTAGCCATTGTGCCATCAACTACCTTAGCCATGCCAAAACAACCTTTATACCTGTAGATTTTGAGCAACTTAACATACATATAAGATGTGTAGCAACCCTAACTTGGACCCTTTGCCCAACTCATCAGCCCTAAACCCTAAAACACTTAGCTGCATCACAACAGTATGGAATGAAAGCTCTAACATATTGTACCATATATCGAGTGTGACAAGAGTTTCTCCTCAAAGGCCTTCAACCATATCCACTACATAGGCTCAATCCCTCACTCTTGTTCCCTAATCTAGCATCACCATATGGAAGGAGCCCTTCTTCGTCATTGTTGTTGGTGTAATTAGCCTTTGGTGATGAGGGTCGATCATTGGGTTTTGATGATTGGCAAATAATTTAAGCTAAGATTGTATTGGTATTTGATTTATGTATTTGAGTCATATAGGACTGGAGAAATACACAAGGAGACAACTTGGTGTGACTAAGGTAGGCTGATGACTCGATGGCTTGAGATTCATAGAGATTGAAGAAGGATGACATGAAATGTACGAGGGATTGCAGGACAAGGTGAATTTGGAGTATGACCGAACTGGAGGATTCAGACTACATAGGTGAAGATGTGAAGGATGACACATAAAGTGAACCAAGGGATCATATGCATCTAACAGGAGAGGGCTTTAAGGCAAAGGTATAAATCTTGGCGAGGTGAGTGTTAAAAGAACGAGAGAAGGTAGATCTCAACATATACGGATTCGACCATTAAAATGCTTATAATTGATAAATCAATTGACTGAAGGCGGATCTGATGAGTCAACTTAAGTGCTCCAACTTTTTTTCTAAAGCTATAGTTGGGAATCATTCATTGCTTTAACCAAACATGATTAAATAACATAACCTTTGGTTATCAACCAAGGTTATCAACAATAACCTTTAACCAAATATGCCCTAATTGTAATCTCTTTTCCCTCATCTTGTGCTTGACTTGTAATCACTCCTAGAGCTTGCAAGACGTTTTTCCACCAAAAGTTGTTGAGAAGAGGAGAAATCATAGTGGTGATTTAGGAGTGATCAGATCATAGGCCGTGGAGGAGCTAGGGGTTGCCAAACCACATTACATCTTGGTGTTTGTTGGTTCATTCCTTATCTTCATTTTCTGTTGCATATTTATGTAAAAGGAAAAAAAAAAGTGAGTAATTATAGAATAGGAAAAAGGTTAAGAAAGATTTAGACGAAATAATAAAAAAAAAACTAAGAGGTACTTTTACAATTTTAAGGCTCTTTCCCTTCTTTTTATCACTAGTGTGAAGATTCAAATTTCATTAGTCATTTTTTTTTCTTTTCACCTAGTTATGTGCATGATTTGAGATAAAATTAGTTATTGATAATTTTTTTCCATTACATATGAAAATGACAAGCAATTAAGTCTCTTCTTGGCTCCTCTCATCCATTAAAATAGACGATTAGAAAAATATAGATTAGTCTCACTTACTTTCATTATTCCTCCATTGGTTACAATGCAAAAAATATAGATTGTTCTTCATTATCATCTCTCGTATAAGCTAAATTACACAGATTCCTTATGACTATCCTTGTCTGCTAGAATAAATAATGGATTTGAGTCAGCCACACCCATGAAATTAATTCCTCATTTTAAGAGTAGGTGTGAACCCTAATCTATCTATTTCACTTTGCATTCTATTTTCATCTTTACAAATCTGAAAATCAGTTAAGGAAGAAAATTATATCATGACCAACTTCACCTTTTGAAGATATCTCTTAACAACCATTGTCCAATCATCAACTCTTTCAAGGTTAGTCTGGTGCCTGTTCCTATGATAGTCATTAATATTGTGTCATTATTAGTTATCTTTCTGTTGAGACTATTTCTAATTTATGTTGGAAGTTGCACATAGATAATCTCTATGCTCTATGCTCTTGTGTAAGCTTAAGCAAGAGTGATACAGTTAGTTATTGGGTTGTAAGATGTAGAGTTATTGAATTACTGGTGTTTTTATATACGTGCTGTTGTAGGTTTAGTCCTGCATTGTGTTTTTAGTTAAGAGGGTATTATGTTGAGTGTATATATAACGTAATAATTGTCTCTTAATAACAACAATACACATTGGTTTGCCCCTTTCAACCAAAGATGGCATATAGTTTGCTCGAGCAACTTCCATATCCTCAGTGTCATTTCAACCTATTTTCTTGAGCAATGGTTTCGTATTTGATTATTTTTCTAATGTTTTATGGTATCATATTGTTGGAACATGATGTCTTCCATAGGACTTTTGCATGGCCAAATTTATAGACTAGTTAATGGCTGATGATATTAAACCTCACCTAGGCATATTTAGTGGCATTTAAGTTGCCCAATCATTACATGACAACCTGGAAAGCTAGAGATGTAATTTGGTTACAAATTGTCTTCTATTATATAAAGTAGCTGCATGACGTTACAAATCAGGATCTGCCCTAGGATTCTGTGAAAGATAAAGCATACGCATTTTAGAGAACATGAAAAGAACATAAGTTCAAGGTGACAGATACTAGATACACATTTTTGTCAGTCTTTTACTAAATTATTGGTGTTAATTCTAATGATGAATAGGTAGGTTTCTTGCATAATTTGAGATGCTTTACAGGCGTAATATAGTAGAGAGAAAACTGCTGAGAAGTTATAGCCTTGCACGTCTGGAAACAGTAGCTGCAATGAAATTGTTATAGTCTATAAGATTGTGTACTGGCAGTGTCTTTGCTGGAAATCTCTTCATACCCAAAAGATGGTTTTATTAATTATATCACATCCAAGATTTTTCATTCGGGCATTGTACTTTCCATCTGTATGACTATCAAATACTATCTCGCATGCTTGACTAAATGAAGACTGAAATATTTCTGGATGATGCAGGTGGGGCCAAAAAGAGCCGAGAAGTTTTGTGAGGCATTTCGAATGGCCCATGAGAAGCTAGTATGTGTTGTTCTCTTGTTTTGAATCGTTATGTTTTCTTGTGTGGACTGTTGATTTCTCTCCTGTCCCAGGTGAACAAAGAGTTAAGTGCAGAAGCTGCTCGACGATTCATCAATAATGGCTACTGATAATCAACTGCTGAGTGAATACTATGAGTATTGCACTCTTCTGATGCTATAATTGCTTAAAAAGAAGTGTTGCATATTCGTGTAGTACCTATAACTCTGTTTCAGTAGCCCTTTGCTGTTCTTGATTGATCAAATGCAAAATTTTAATTTACATGTTTGGGCAGTTCTTTTTTCAGAACTTCGTTAGCTTGACCACTAATAAGCATGAAAATTTGATAGTTGGGTAATCAACCAGCTCATGGAATTGTCTTCTCATAGCAGCTCTCTTTTGTTGTGGATGTTAGGATGTTTAATGCAAATAGAGAATCATATTGATATAAAAGATTCGATTAAAAAGGCATCTTCACTTTATAACACATCATTATCAAAAAGATAATTTCGAATAAATAAATCAGCAATAGTCTGATTTGGCTAAAAAGACCTCCTGATTAGGATAAAAAGACTTCTCCGTTTCATAACTGCTTTGCTTTTTCATTTGGAGTTAAGAATTTAATTTTATTAAAAATTTTATATTTTTAAAAAGTATTTTAGAAAAAAATTTATTATTTTATTAAAAATATGACATCTTGTCCAGTGTTATCAAACTCGCGAGTGAACTCGTAAAATCGTACAAAATTGAGAGTTTATTTACGAAAATCGAGTGAAATCGTGATAAAATCGGAATAAAATCGTAAAATCGTACTTAAACTCGTAAAAACGTGATTTTTGGGACGATTTCATCGATTTTGTGTTGTTAATAAAACGGACTTATTTTGGATAAAAAGATGTTTTGGTGAGTGTGGAAAAAAATTTTGTGTTTTCATGGCAAGTATTTGGTTGTTTGAAAGTTTAAAACTATGAATAATTTATGATTTTGATTAAAATATTTTATATGCAGATTTATGTTATAATTTAGATTTAAATATTAAATGATCAATTAAAAAAAATATATCATGTTTCTTTTAAAACTGGTTTAAAGTATGATGTAAAATCTTACAATTTTACGATTCGATTTTACGATCCGATTTTATAGCTGCTCCATTTTGACAACCTTGATCTTGTCTAATTATAACAGAGGTTAGAATTTTTTAATATACTGTATAATTTTTTGGGTGAGAATCTATAACTTTCTTTTGGATAAGGACTGTATTTTTATTACTGAAACATCAAACAATATTAGAGATGAATTCCTAATTTGATAGTCATATTTTCATCAACGGCTTCCTCTTTGCGTAATCGCTATTTTTTTTGGGTAATACTATTCACCACAAAAGGCATTCAGTAATCTTTCAGATGTCCATGGTTTAATTTTTAGTTACGGCACATTTATAAAGATTTTTTCTCTAAATGGAACTCACAATTAAGGGAAGTTGAGCTTTTGGGCCGTTCACGAGTACTTTCCGATTTACCATGGTGGCCGATAAAAAATTTCTATAGGACCAAACTGATCATCCAAACTCGACATTACCAACCTAATTTGAGTAGTGTTACTCCATCTTCTTTATCACTATTTTGAGATTTTCTTCTCCCATTATCAATCACATGTCATTTCTTCTACCTGATCCTTTACATAGGGTCATCTTTAACATTCATTATTTTGTTTACCACCACTATCATTAATTCTTTATTTTTACCCTTTATATTCTTGAATTATCTCACCATCTAGCACGGTAGTATCGTGGGCACGTTTGAGGGGAGGATGATTGAATCATTGTGTACTTTAAAAATTATTTTTTTTCGAACTTAAAAATAAGTGTTAGCACACAGTGGAAATAGAATAGAAGACAACACGAAAAAATAGAGCACAGTTGATTTATTTAATTCGGAGTTTCGGCGACTCTTATTCTAAAATCTAGGTCCTTTGGAGTTATTGATGGACAATCCACTAATAGTCTTTACTGGTAAACTCCTGGTAGAACTCCCGGTAGAACAATCGAGTATGAAAATAATATAAGGATAGTGTAATAATCTACACTTCCTTTAAGTAGTAAAGTAAATGAATTAAAATGAACTCGTTACCAATCACGAAGATATCGAAGTGGAACACTCGGATGTTCGTGTTAGTCTACTGACAGCGATTAGAAGAAGTTGAGTGGTGGCACGACAGCATCGTGAGGACATAGCAGCAGAATGGTCATTAGAGCATGTGCAAAATGTTATTGCTAGCTGAACACCTCCTTTTAAACAGTGCAAGAGGCGCCTCTAACAGCTTGAGGTGTCTTTGACACCTCTTATATGTGCCAGAACTCCGTAGCTTATCCTCGCGGAGGGAGCCTCCAACTCCAGGGTTCCTCTACGTCATGAAAGTTTATTTGTAAACTTTATCCATGCGAGAGCGGTTCCACTCGGTCTGAGGCACCTCCGTGCACCTCCAAGGCTCCTCAAGCATTGTCCATCTGTGGTTATTTTTGCACTTTACGCTTATAAGTGTATGTTAGTCTAATAACTAATGGTAATAAAAAGACAAGTTTACAAGATCAGGATGAGCATAGACAACAGCTAATATGTATAACACAAAGACAAGTTTAGTTTTCAAATCTATTTTAGGGAGAGTTTTACAAAAATTCTAAGTGAAATTGAAGAAAAATTTCAAAGCAATTTTCAAAGAAAATTGTGCAAAGTACATCAAAGAAAGTGTCCCATGGATTGATCAGATCAAAAAGATAATTAACGTATTTTTCAAAATATTTTGAGAAAGTATCAAAAGTAATTTTCAAGGTATTTAAAATATTTTAAAGAAAATTTTAAAAAGTCATTTTCAAGGTTTTCTTTTCAAAATATTTAATTTTAAATAAGAAAATTTAGAAAATTATTGTCAAGTTTCTAAGCAAATGGATTTCAAGTAAGAAAAATTTGAAAACAGATTTAATAAGAATTTTCAAATAAGGGATTTTTAAAAAATATTTTTCTAAGCTAATACTTTTCCAATATATTCTCTCCTTTAAGTTGACACTCCCACTTAACTTAATACTAGGGTTTGGGTTCATTTAAGGTGTGTTAGTTAACTTTCTCAATATATTTTCAAAACACTCCCTCCCCTTAACCTATATACTAGTGTCATGCCCAGAGGTATACTTGTTTGACAATATGGACGATACCCCTTTGTGACAATGTTTTGATATAACATGATACAACCCACACGGCTGGAATAACAAAACATAATATAACCCATACGGCTGGAAATAAGTACAGGATAATACAACCCACAAGGTTGAAAATAAACACAACGGAAGATAATAATAATACACACCCTACACGACTTGTACAAACACAAACCATGCAAAATAATAGAATAAATAGACTGACTGGATGCCGACATGGCTTATACAATAATGACACATAACCGAGTAAAAGTAGCCACAAGGCTAAAATCCACGATCAAGGCAAATTATTACATACCAAGTTCGAAAGAAACAAAGTGCAAGTAAGCAGTATGAACTAGCATAAAAGAAACAAAGTAATCTCAGTGTGATGTGGGATTAGTAGCCAGATCCTCCAAGCGACACCACAATCATTTATCTGCTACCTGAGAAAAATAAGGTAAAACAGGACAGTGGATTTAAATTACTCAGCGGGTAATAGACAGTGATAGTGCATGACCAAAACAAGAACATAAAGATCAAGGTATATAGTCTCATAGGGAATAACAACAAGAATAATAGTAATACTATAATAAATTCCCATACTTGAAACAATGTGCCATGCATGAAATAAAGCAAGTGCAAGAGTGAATCTACAACAATACTACTCGTATTAACTAGAGTGTCATATATGGACCATACAACTACTAGTAAGTAAACCAATGTCGAGCACATGTAATAAACATATCTTAATCATATGTAATCATGTCACAGACATATGTATACAATAAATCACTAGCATACGCAAACACATAACATATGCATATGTATGACATGGTCACTCTCGTCCACCCTTCAGCTACCATGATCCCTGTGTGGTCGAGAGGTAGGGACAATAACAACTGTTCGACATTACCAACAACCACTACTCCTGATTGGTGCGAGTGGACAATTTGTAAAGTAGCTATCCAGATACATAGCAATGGTTTGCAACTCTAGCTACCACTACCTCTGAGTGAAGTAAGTGGGCACGATAAAACAAGCTCCACGCACTCTAGCTACTGTTGATGCAATCGTGTTTTTATGTGTGTGTCAAATAGTTTAAGTTAGGTTTCTGATATGTTTGATGTGTTGCTTGAGTCTCGCAGGACCTTGAGATCACTTAAGAATCTCATCTAGGGGCTCCGTCAATCAGTTGGTGAAGGATGGCGCATCCGAGGGACCGCGGACGTGGAAGCACCGGAGTGGAGCCAAGGAAGCAGACTTTGAGGGCGAGTGAAGGATGACATAGAGACGATCCGTGGGCTCGTGTGCATCCGAGAGATGAGGCCAGTGGAAGAGAGCTTCAAAAGGCGACTCTGAGAGATGAGAGGAGTGATATTTGTGATGTGCCAGTCAACTGGTCGGAGTACCAGTCGACTGGCCTCAAGTCGTGAGTGAAAACGAGACCAAATAGAAAGATTGGTCTAGTGTACTAGTCGACTGTTGGACAGAGCACTCGACTGGTATATAGCCGTTGAGCTATCCGTTGGCTGACTGTTTGAAGCTGAAAGCAATGGCTGTGAGGAGACCAGTCGACTGATGGTCCAATCAGTCGACTGGTGCAGTCTTGAGTGGACATTTAGCTCCACTCTCTCCTCCTATTTAAAGGGGACTCATACCCACGAAAATGGCTAGTGTTCTAGTGCCATTTTCATGCCTAAAGCCTAAACTTCTAGCTCCCACTCTCATTCTCATTTGTAAGAGGAATAAGATACTTGATTGTGAGAGGTTTGCTTCACCGATAAGAAGCGGGTTCATAGTGGAAGTGCTCGAACGTGTGGATCCTTGGATTAATCACCTCCGCTGGAGGTGGATACCAAGTAAGTACTCGGTGTTAGCATTGTTATTATTTGAATTGCATATTTTCATTGCGCACTAACACTGTAGGGAAGAGAACCGCCATCGCATTCGATCTAACACCTACCACTACCCCTAAGTAGCCGAGTGCGTACTAATGGCCGACGACTCTCTCAACCATAAGGGAGATATAGTCGCTGACATACATGCAATGTTATGGTGAGCAAGATGTTAATAATTATCACCATAGATATAGCCATCAACGATGCCATAGTAATACAAGTATGACTAATAGAATACATGCATATACAACAACCAATGCTAATATACAAAAACAACTAGTATATACAAATATCATGTATGACAACGAAAGACTGTATAGATATCAAATCGATAATCTCAAAGATCAAGCAAAATAAGTATCAAACTCAAGAAGTAATGTGATTAGAGTCAACGTAAATATAACTGCCTATCTAAACATAGCTTATACACTAATAACAAAGTACTAAAGAAACAAGGCAAGAAGTACCCGACTCCAGTTTAGATCAAGCAAAACATCCACATTTTGGTGTCTATCACGAGCTCAAAATCCGATAGCATACAACATGAGTTATTACAACACTCTAACATGAATCAAATAATCCACTCTAATCCTAATCATTTAGGGACAACCTTAACTTACTGATCGTTACTGAAACCTAAAACCAACCTTCTGTTATCTCCTTTTTATTGATTAAGAATCAATCATTAATCAACCTTCCAATGAATAGAATTTAACCAAGCTAAATCCTATCATGAATCAAATAACTAACCCAAAACCTAATGCTATTAGAAAGCTTTAATTGGATCAACCAAATTATGGACTTGCTCAACCTAATCTGATCCAATTTTTCCTTCACATGCTCCCATTTAATCTAAGCAAAATATGAGTTAATAATACATAAAAACTCGTTATAGAATATCACGTCTAAGATAAAAATCAAAGTGGAGAAAACATTGAAGGAAACTTACACCGATGGATGGAACAATGATCAGATGCCTATGTCTTTGCAAGGCTTTAATTTGTTGATATCCTCAATCTAGAAATCAATCAATTACATCTAAAGGCTAATCCAAATTCTATTCCATTAACTGAAGCAATTAGGTTTACACAACCATAGAAATCAAAATTAGAATTTCCCCTATCCGGCCACTCCTCTAGAAGTGGATACCTGGTGGCAACGTCTTGCTGTGGAACAAGGGAGGGAAGTAGTGTTGCCAACTAGAGAATCGACAGCTTGCTACCTATGGACGGAATGGTGCTGGCGGCGTCTGTCTGACCTCCTAGAAGAGGGTGGACTAGAACAGGCATGTGTCGTAGATGCAAGGGGAAGAGGAGTAGCTCTGCGATGGCCAACGATGACTGATGGCAGTGGCATCATCGGGTCGGCCTCACGTGAGTAGGTGCTATGGATTAGGAGAAGAGATAGTGCTTATAGAAAAGGGGGGCATCAACGATTCTCCAATGTACGATGAGGTCATCGTCCTGGTCTCACACTCAAGATGATGGCCAACAACCAGATGGTGGGCAGAAATTATGTGATCGCAGGAGAGGGGTTGATGCGGCGTGGTGGTCAGGCGATGATGGTGGTGGGAGAGGAGAATAATTTAGAGCTCAACAATCTAACTTAGGTTTTTATATTGCTAAATTAGGTTAATTAGATCCAAGTAAACTCCCACTTTAATTGGGTGCTCTAAACAAGTTTTCCTTATGCCTAATAAAATTATCTCCTTAATTGTGTGATACGGATCCTATTTAAATTTCAAAAAAATTCTAAGCATTTTTAAAGGGATCCTGTTTAATTATCTTATCTTACATTCTCTCCCACTAATAAAAATTTAATCCCCAAATTTACTACTCAAATTAAGGGAACCTCATCCAAGGTCAACAACTAATAGCACACTATATACCCGTCCATCCTAGTATCATGAATGAATTCCTAATCACGGGGGATTAAGGTTCCCTTATAAGACTACATGATGATCTATTTCCTAGTATATAGTGATGATGTTGTGGGTTATGAGCTCACCCAACTTTCACTACTCTGATAATTCTTTCTATTGTAGTAAGTGAAAATCACTAGACGTAGATGATCTTCACAACTACCTCCTAAATTCATAACTCACACTATTGACAAATCCTTTAACGTCTGTATAATATGCTTTGACGTCCATCTGTCTAAGAGTTGAAAGTTGTACTGAAACGGAGCTCCGTACCCATAGCACAATAAAATCTACTAGAACCGTGATATAAATCATGAATCTCAATTTGATATGATACTCAGATGTAAATCATGAAGTCTGATAACCTCTTTATAATATAACTCTGCTAATCGATTCAAAGAATTTGAGAAGATTTGGTCATTCGATCCACGTTTACCTAAATTACATTATATCCTTTCCATATTCTAGGTAATCCCACAATAAAGTCCATCGTAATATGCTTTCATTTTCATTCTAGTATCTTAATTCACTGAAACAATCTTGCTAGTCTCGAATGTTCACCCTCCACTTGTCGACATACTAGATATCAAGTTATAAAATCTACAATATCTTTTTTTATTTCATTCCACCAATAAGAACGCTTCAAGTCTCTATACATTAGGTACCACCTGGATGTATCGTGAATCCAGATCGATGTGCTTCCTAGAGTAAATCCTCTTGGATAGGATGTGACTCGAGAACACACAATCTTCCACCGAAATAAAGAATCTTGTTCTTATCACAAGAAAACTTTGTTTACTGTCCTGAGGTACTCTGCTACATAAAAATTGTAGATGCTAATCACTAGCTTGAGCTCCCTTAATTTGCTCTACTATAGGTGATTGAGCAACTATGGATACCAATATCCCTCACTCTGTCTGTCCCTGCTCTACTAATCCCAACTTTGAGAAACTCTGCACCAATTCTGTAACTATAAATCAGTGATAAGCCAAAACACCTCGAGATTTTCTACTTAAAGCATCTGCTACCATATTATCTCTCTTCCAAGAATTTCATCCATGATCTGTCTATGTTCCACTCCTTCTGAGTAAACAAGTACTTAAGGCTCTTGTGATCTATGAAGATCTCAAAAGTGATCCCATACAAATAACACCTCTGAATTTTCAGGGCAAAAATGATAGCTACTAAATCCAAATTATGAACTGGATAATCCTTCTTATGATCTTTCAGCTGATGAGAAGCATGTGAAACTACCCATTCATGTTGGATTATAACTACACCTAATCCTTGATACGATGAATCTGTGAAGAGTACAAATCCTTCTTCACCAGAATGTAATACTAAACAGGTGCAGTTACCATCTTTTGCTTAGACTCTTAAAAACTGATCTCACAAGCCTTTGTGTAAGTAAACTTTATGTTAGGGATTGATTTGACGATGGTTCTCTTCCTAGGATGGTTAGAGCAAGTGGAAATATACAAAACAAAAATAAGGAACAATGCTAACAAAATCTCTTTACCTGGTATCCACCTCCAGCAGAGGTGACTAATCTAAGGGTCCACCCAATACATGATTCTCCACTACGAACTTGCTTCTTCTCGGTGAAGCAAACCTCTCACAAGAAATTTTCTTCCTCTTTAAAAGTAGGAGTATGAGATTAGGAGGAAGAGAAAGGCTAGAAAGCTTTGGGCACTTTACAGAGAATTTGACACTAGAGCACTAGCCAATTTCATGCCTCAAGCTCCTCTTAAATAAGAGGAGAGAGTTGACCACTATGTCAACTCAACCCGCCACCAGTTGACTGCCCAGTCGAATGGTGTGACCGTTGACTCCCAACGGTCGCTGCAGAATCTACAATTCTATATAATGGTCACTTACCAGTCGACTGTCCAGTCGACTGGCCTTGAGACCAGTCGACTACTCAGTCAACTGGGCTAGCACAGAATGCTTCTGTGCATTACACATTCGAAGTGTGTAATGGTACATTACAAACACTCACTCTCACTCTCTCCGGAGTCGCCCTTTGAAGTCCTCTTCCTTGGCCTTAGTCCCTCGGATGCATACGAGCCCGTGGATCATCTCTATGCCATGCTTCGCGTTGTCTTGAAGTTCACTTCCTCGGCTCAACTCCGTTACTCCTCGTCCGGTGGTCGCTCGGATGCTCCATCCTTCACCGACTCAAGGGTCGAGCCCTTGGATGAGATATTCATGTGCTTGTCCAATCCCTGCATGACTTGAACACACATCAAAGTCATATGAAACCTAACTTAAACTCTTTGACACACACATCAAAACATGATTGTATTCTCTACAATCTCCCCCTTTTTGATGTGTGGTAATATGTTTAAGTTAGGCATAAAGAAAGCATGAAAATTAAATAGCATTATGAAGCATGAATTGCACCTCCCCCTAGGTCTATGCTCCCCCTTAATATATGCTCAATTTAATTTTCATTTTCCACAAATAATATTTAATTTAGTCTTAACTTAAACCCAACAAATTCTCTCCCTTTGGCACTAGCAAACAAGGGTGCATCACAATGTATAACATGGTATCAATTTTTACTTAACATTTTATCTATAAATCAATTCTAAAATTACACTCAGAATGCTGAAAAGTCAGATACCAGTCGACTGCCATTTCCATCAATCGACTGGTCCTCATGTTCAAAATCCACAGAAACATTCTATGTGTTGCTAGTCGATTGTCCAATCTACTGGTAACTGATACAGTCGACTGCATGGTCGACTGGCATTGTGCAGTGCCCATTTCTAAATTTCATGCCGAAATTTAGAAATTCATAATTAAATCCATATATTTTCAAAAATCATGAAATTTTGAAAACTCATTTTTTTAAACCTTCTTTATCCACAAAAGATATGTTTACATAAAAAGTCAACTTAATTTTAAAATTTTAACTAAGTTTTAAAAGTACTCAAAATACTCGATTAAGTGTCAATATTTCAATCTAGTTTTGAAATGTTATGTTTTAAAATACTAATACACAGTAAATGAAACATAAAAGGTTTTCAAAACAATTAAAATATCAAATCATGATCTATGGGTAAGCTGTCCATTAATTAAATATTTGCTTTCCCTATAGTTGGACTATCATTACTAATTGATACAATTATAATTCATCAATATGCCATAAGCATATGTGAACTATGAGTATCATCCTATCATCTCACACTTAGTTAAAGAGTATCAACCAAGTCATTTCTAATAGTGTGAGATGAATCAATGGTATTCTTCTACTTAGCCATTTCTACTATCTTTACCTTAGATTGTTCCCTAGCAATTAGGCAATGATAAGACTTTTCATTCTTAGATTCCTTATATTCTAAGCCTTTCTTATTGAAACTTGCCCTTTGGCTCCCTAAAATCATATTTAGAGTCTTCGAGCCAATTTTAAATTTTGTAAGGCCCTAGTCAAACAGTCTACCTTTTCCCTTAAATTCCTATTTTCCTCTTCTAAGCAACACTTGAATTTGAGGAAGCATGCATATCATCATTCTTACAAGTAGACATGGATTCTAATTCTTCCTTTAGCATGCAAATTTTATTTTTCAAATATCTATTTTTCCTTTTTGCATGAAACACATCTTCATTTAACTTTTTAATTTATTTAACTAAGATGTGTAGGAAAATTTGTATACATCACTTACCGAGAAGTCTGACTCGGAAGTTTGATCTCCCCCTTCACTAGAGCTCCCTTCTTCTTCTTCTTCTTCTTCTTCTTCTTCTTCTTCTTTACTTGAGCTCCTTTCTTCAACTTCGGATGATGTGGAAGCTAAATCATCAACTCCCATTAGTGCAAGGTTGAGGACGTGGTGTTCTTCTTCTTCCGATGATGATGGATCATCCCAAGTAACTCTTAGATTTTGGGCCTTCTTTTCTTTCTCTTGGGGATTCTTATTTTCTTCTTTTTTCTTCTTCTTCCTTTCTTCTCTTTTCTTCAAGAGGGGACAATCATCCCTCATGTGACATTCTCCTTGGAAATTATAGCATATAATCTTTCTAGTCCTACTTTTCCCCCTTGAGCTTTTCCTACCATGAGATTTGTTAGAGGAAAAGTGTTTAAAAGTTTTTCTCATCTTCCTTACCATATACACTTCTTGATCGCTATCCATTGAAGAGCTTGAATCTTTGGAATCTAATGAAGATGGTGGGAATGGTTGCTTCTTCTTCTTGACATTCTCCTTGTTGACCACTAAGGCTATTCCTTTTGATCTATGAGCTTCTTTATCCAAATTTTCTACTCTTGTTTCATGTAGCTCCATGGTTGAAAAGAACTCCTCCAAAGTGAATTTCTCCAAATCCTTCAAAATGTAGAACGAGTCTACAATTGAAGTCCATGTTGAATTCCTCAAGAAGGCATTGATTGCTTTCATGATAATATCTCGATTGGAGAGCCTCTCACCCATACTTGTTAGTCCATTTAAAATTTCTTTAAACTTAGCATGGAGTGTAGTTACCTTTTCTCCCTTTTCAAGCGTAAGGTTGATGAGTTGAGTTCGTAGGAGGTCCCTTCTAGCCAACCTAGCCTCCGAAGTTCCTTCATGAAGCTCTACTAGCTTCTCCCATAGGTCTTTTGCGCATGAGTAGCTTCCGATTCTTGTGACTTCTTGTTGTGGGAGCACATTGAGAAGATGATGGATTGCTTTTGAATTCGCTAAGTACTATTCTCTTTGTCTCTTGCTCCACCTTGACTTTTCCACTTCCTCATCTCCCTCCATGGGCATTTTAAAATCATTTTCCATTATTAACATGATATCAAAATCGGTTTCGAAAAATACCTCCATTCTTTTCTTCCACCATTAGCAGTTTCCTTCGAATTTTGGTGGGTGGATGTTTGAGCCGACCATCTTTTAACTCTGTGCTTCTTGGCGGTTAGACCATTGAAGGTGACGAGGTTCTGATACCACTTGTTAGGGATCGATTTGACGACAGTTCTCTTCCTAGGATGGTTAGTGCAAGTGGAAATTTACAAAACAAAAATAAGGAAAAATGCTAACAAAACCTCTTTACTTGGTATCCACCTCCAGAGGAGGTGACTAATCCAAGGGTCAACCTGATCACACGATTCTCCACTAAGAATTTGCTTCTTCTCGGTGAAGCAAACCTCTCACAAGAAATTTTCTTCCTCTTTACAAGTAGGAGTATGAGATTAGGAGGAATAGAAAGGCTAGAAAGCTTTGTGCACTTTACAGAGAATTTGAAACTAGAGCACTAGCCAATTTTGTGCCTCAAGCTCCTCTTAAATAAGAGGAGAGAGTTGACTACTATGTCAACTCACTCCGTCACTAGTCGGTTGCCCAGTCAACTGGTGTGACTTTGGCTCCCAATGGTCGCTGCAGAATCTGCGATTTTGCCTAACGGTCACTTACCAGTCAACTGGACATGAGACCAGTCGACTGCCCAGTCGACTGGTCTAGCACAGAATGCTTCTGTGCATTTCAAACCCTTGCACCAGTCGACTGGTCGTCGTACTAGCCGACTGGCACATTACAAACACTCACTCTTACCCTCTCCGGAGTCGCCCTTTGAAGCCCTCTTCCTTGACCTTCGTGCCTCGGATGCATATGAGCCCGCGACTCATCGATCTCCATGTCATCCTTCGCATTGCCTTGAAGTCCGCTTCCTCAGCTCCACTCAGTTGCTCCTTGTTCGGCGGTCCCTCGGATGCTCCATCCTTCACCGACTCAAGGACCGAGCCCTTGGATGAGATCTTCATGTGCTTGTCCAATCCTTGCATGACTTGAACACACATCAAAGCCATATGAAACCTAACTTAAACTCTTTGACACACACATCAAAACATAATTGCATCGTCTACACTTTATTCCCTTCCTAGTTAGTCAAGTCAACGACATGACAATACTGAAAAATCTCTCTACAAATTTTTGGTAATATCCAACTAATCCCACGAACTACATATTTCCTATACTATCTTCGGCTAATCATCGCTGGTAACAACCTCTATTTTCTGTGGGTCCACTAATATACCTCTACTAGAGACAATGCCTCAAAAATCACATAGATGATAGCAAAAATGCACATTTACCGAACTTCGCATAGAAATGTTCTCGTCGGAGCACCTCCCGAACTATGCGAAGATATTGTTCATGATCTACCTTGGTCTGGGAATATATCAAAATATCATTAATAATGATAATGATAAACTGATAAAAATATTCTAGGAATACTTGGTTCATCAAGTCCATGAAAATATCTAGAGCATTGGTAAGCCCAAATGACATTACTAAGTACTCATAATGTCCATACATTGTGTTGGACTTTCCAAGCCGTAAAAATCACATTTTTGCATTGCGGAAACCCCGGAAAGAACCATGCCAACGGATGTGTGCGAGAAAACAAATTCAAAATTGCATGTATGAGTTTGTTCTAAGAATTAGGGAAGAAATATACCCTTGAAG
>JBAMIE010000041.1:2359958-2370615 GCA_037177295.1 Kaempferia parviflora | reverse complement strand
GACCATGTAGACTCCAACATTTATCAATCGTGTGTCCTGGTCGGTGACAATGATCACACCAAGGACGTCCTTTGCTACCCTTACGAGGTGATGGTCTGTTGTTATTTCGAGAGACCAAAGCTGAAGAGTCAGGAATGGAAGGAGGCAATGTCAAGACTTTGGCAGGGACACGGAGGAGAGTCGCCCAGGTAGAGTCCATGGTGGCCTCTATGGGGCTGCCCAGGATCTGATCACGAATATGAGAGTAATCTGTGGGCAGACCATATAAGGCCAGAGACATAAAAAATTTCTTCCGATTTTCAAGCTCTGCAACAGGAGTGACCGCAGGTGGGAGCAGGTCATTGAACTCACACAGAAGGCTAGAGACCGATCCCAGATAAGTTGACATAGAGTCCTTGATCTGATGGGCACTAAGGATGTTCATGAGGTCTTCACAAACTTGATAGAGTCGCCGAGAGGTGTTTGTAAAAAGTTGTTGAGCCTGTGTCCAAACAGCCTTGCAGGTCTTGTGAGTGCGGAAAACATCCCTAAGAGATGGATGGATGGTGGCTCGGATGATGCAACATAACTGAGAATCAACCTTCTTCCAGAAAGGACGATCGACGACTTGAATATACTCTTCGGTTTGGGTTAGATGTGTCTCATAACCCTATCCAACAAGCCAAAGCTCAATATGAGAATTCCAAGAGGAGTAGTTCTTAACATTCAACAGCTCAGATGAGAGCGGTGTAGTGATATGGTTGGTAAAGATTAGGAAATCTGGCTTCGAAGTGCCGGGGGTAGTCATGAGGAGAGAAGATGAATACTATGGTTAGAAGAAGTTGGTGCCGCCTTCTCTGTTGGCTATTTGGAAGGGAAAAATGATAGACTCTAGCAATCCGACTTCTCTGTTGCACCACAGGGAGAAAGAACCGAGCATCGCCTTCTATGTCGCCCCCTCCTCCGCCGAAGAAGAATCTTGTATTCCTGTGATGGGGCAGGAAGGCAAGAACTTGCAGAAAATCACTAGAAAATCACGACAGAGAACTCGCCGCCAGCCACCAGAGTCGCGGAGGAAGAGTCGCGATAGAACTCACGAGCCCTAGCCTTCACACAACCGAGTCACATCGTGATAGGGAGGAAGAGCCCGCCGCCAGGGAGGAAGAATTTGCTGCCAGCCACCAAAGTCACGGAGCAAGAGTTGCGACAGAAACTCCTCTCACGAATCGCAGCTTCGATCGACCAGGGATGAAAAAACCTAGCCTATATGCGAGAGATTGATCAGGAAGATCAGAGAAGTGGACGAGTGATCGTTCACGCTACCGTGGATGATGAGGAGCCGGCGTCGGGTATTAGGAATTTTGACTCTCCTGTGGCAACCTAACTTGGTTCTGATACCATAAAATATTTCATGGAAGGAAAATTATACATGAAAGAAGTCTTATTTATATACAAAGTTAGGTCTGGCCTATTCTAGGAAATAAATTAAGATTTAATTCTAAAAATACTAATTAGGATACTAAATTATCCCTAGCAATATTTAGAGATACTAAATTATTCCTAGTCATATTTAGGGATACTAAATTATCCCTAGTCATATTTACAATATTCTAACATAAGTGTTAGCAATTTATAGATTTAAATTTTATAAAAATTTAATTATATATGGGGTAAAATATGAAGGAGAGATAAGAAATATATATAATGAAAAAATGTTGAGCACATGAAGAAGTTATTGAGATGTTTTTTTGATAGTGGAGAGATATATAGAGTTCTTTACTTTTAAAGTGGCACAGATATATCAACGAAGGAGCTCTCCAAGAGTACACTCTAAGATTCCTTCAGAACACTGATTAACTAAGTCAAAAGTATCTTGCGAATAAAAGTAGATCCAAGGGTTCTTCATACCTATGGTCACCATCTTCCTATCAAAGCGGTTGATCAAGGCAGCAGAATTCCTGATCTGAGCACTAGAAACGAACGGGGTACTCCCGCGGGAACGCCAACGTGTGGTCAAGCTGACTCGCGATATGGGGAAGAAAGAGCTGCAGGATCTCGAAAAGGCGACGGATCTCGCCGGGGAGGGCGACAACCTAAGCTTCGGCGGAGGAGCGAGGGATTTGAATAGGGATGGGAAAATAGATGACGAAAAGTGAAGGGCAGACGACGCAGGAGAAGGATGATCCACACGGAAGAGTATGAGGGACGCAGTTTTATACATGTGGCAAAGGCGATACGCTCCCCCAGCGCCCCCGCTAACTCGTCCCAGGGCTAACACGGAGGAGGTAATCACGGGTGGCTACTAGCCATAAGTGCAAATGGTCAAGACATGAGGGAGGTATATGTTCGGGTATGTATAGATTCGACCTCTAGATCTCATGTGGTAAGCTTCTATTTTTAACCATCGCACCGTATCGAGAGAGCTGAACCCAGCTTTATACATGGTTCGGTTGGTAGTAGCACATCAAGGTGGTGGTTTGAATTAGAGCACAAAAGGAAGACGCTAAAGTACCTTAATAAATTCCATTTTTGCTAATTATTTTTTATTACGGCTAATGACATTTTATTTGCTGTTTTTAACAGAATGGTACCAAGGAGAGTTTAATTTTTTTTTTAAAAAAAATTAATTTTAAATTGTTAGGCAACTAATGACATCCTAGTTAAATTTACTCTTAAAATATAATAAAGAGTTCCATACTGTTATTTTCCACCCATTCTAAAATTATATTAAAAAATTATTAAATATTTTAACTAATGTGGTTAAGATGATTCACTCGTTTTAGTACCTATTAATTTATTATTGGATTAACATGGCGGAGGTAAATCACGGGTGACTACTAGTCATTAGTAGCAATGGTCAAATCATGGAGGACATGCTTGGACATACCGAATTCTGACCTCATAACCTCATGTGATAACCTTCCATGTCTTAACCATCACGCCGCTCTGAGGGGACTAAAAATATTTTAACTAAGAATTAGCTACAGGTGAAAGTGATTATGGCAATTCCAAAACACCATAGCACGTCATCTTCAATGATGGATCAAATTGGGTAATATTAAATTTGGGGTCATCGGTTTGGTTCTACGTACGTTTTTCATCGACCATTAAAATAAATTGGAAAGTACTAGCGGCAAGAGGCCTAGAAGCCCAGTATCATATGGGTGCACACCTTATTTGAAAGAAAAAAATCTCTATAAATATACTATAGCTAAGGATTAAACCATGAATACCTAAGTGATAATTTAACCCCTTTCAATGTATCGTAGCCCAAGTCATCAGTACTGCCATTAATTGCAAATGCAACCTTAGAATTTGGGTTCTAGTGCAGGTTGGAACTTAGCATCAAATCATACTGATCAAAACTAGACTTTTAATAACTTGTCCTTGTGTAGAGATTGGGCATCTGCGAGGTCAGGTCGTCCATCTCCAGATTAATTAGACTAAACACCTAGGCACCTGAATTATCAAAAAAAAAAAAAAATTATGTTATCTTATGGTGATCAAACCACAAGTACAAGGTCGGGTCGTCAAGTAATAAAAATTGAATCTACAAGGATTGTGATTGAGTACTAGTTTACTAAACAGATTTAATAGTCTAAACCAAATTGGAGAACAAGTGTGTCACAAACTCATGAATCAACAGTTAAAATGAAAAAAGAAATGAGGGAGAGTAAGAGTAAGAGTAAGAGAGAGACAGTAATGCTCAAAAAGCAATAGGTAATAATGGTTCATATAGAAAGGACTCACACAATCAGCAATAAAACAGCAGAGAAACAGTGGCTAGTCAGAAAGTAGTGCAGTTAATTAGAGAAAGAGCGATTCTAGGATTTCAGTTTCACATCTATGCTATCAAATACTTGATCTGTGTGTTGAATTCTTGTCCTCAATGTTGACTCGTGTAGGTAGACCATCCTATATAACTGGTGTGAACTTTTAATACTACAATGGTGTACCAACCCTAATCATTGTCCATTTTCAGAAGGATTGCAACAGTGATCGTAACCTAGAAGGGACCCTATCACAAGATCTCATGACCTCTAATTAACCATTTTTCCTACAGCGTGATAACTAATTAAGTTTGATTCATTAAACTCTATCACGACCTAGGGTTTCTCGATGCATACAGGGTTACACTTTCGTATCTGACTCTTCACATCTCAGTTGTCTATGGGTCAGAGTATTAGTTTCTCCTTTCGGTTCTTCCTCAAACCCTCGTGGGATACGAATCTTATGATTTTGGCATCGATATCGTGCTAATACAGTAGATCTGGACCATAATTCAACATATCATAGAATCAAGAAAGGTAACCATGTATAGATCAATGAAATAGTATTTACATCACACAAGGTTACTCTCTAATCCTAGAACCCAAAAATTAGCCCATAAATGAGGATTTACAATAGTAAAACATCCTCAAGATCACAGAAGATCATATACAAATCTAGAAATCTTATTATAATCCCAACAAATCAGAGAAGAGAGAGGAAGCTTAGGCTCGATCGAAGATTTCTCTTCCTAAATTGGTCTTGGTCTTCCTCCTTCGGCCAGATTGCGTGGATATCCCCTCAATCTTCTCCACATGCCTCCTTGAAACCCTCAAACGATTCCCAGATTAGATCCCCTTCAAAATCGAGAAGAGAGGCTTAGATATGTGAAGAGGCGAAGCCCAACACATGTCGTGCTGCAAGGCATGGGCGCCTGTGTCGAGCGTGGAGGCTTCAGATATAGCGCCACATGATCCATGCTCCTACAACATAGAGAAGCATGGGCACTCCAAAAGCTTCACCAGTAGAGAACACCATCAATGCCCAACGACATGGGCAATATGGTTTGGCAGCCAAGAAGAACATAGGTCGCACGTGCTTGTGTTCTTCCTTAGGAACTTCCTTCCTTGATCTTCAATCCTTGATTTTTGCTCCTTTTCGCTCTCTAACATAGGAACACAAAAGTAGCACCACAAACTAGAAATAAATCGAAATGAAGTATAAAGAGATGAAATCATAAGTTAATTGCATGCTAAGTTGGTCAAGAAATGATCAAAACTTATAAAAAATCTCTATATAAAATAGACGCATCAAAATCCTCCAGACCAAACCTTTGTTTATCCTCAAGCAAAAACCAACATAAAGGATACATGTGAATATCATTCTCCCTAACTCCAATGAACTCATTAAATCCTATCGTATAGTATCATTCTCAAGCATATATAGGTTTTCAATAAGTTTCACCAAGCCTACATGCTAGTTACGCACACAGTGCATGGTTTGTCCCTCAACTTTCAAATTCCTTCCTAATCAAGTCGTAATTCAATCAAGTCCCAAAATTTCTGGCATTAGGCACTTACCTATCATATGCGACGTTCGTTCCTTCTTCCCAATACTAAGACTCAAAGGTATGCTTGGTATTAAGAGAAATGGATAAATATTTCCCCAATAACCTAACTCGATCTCAAAGAGGCATCTTTTCATTTCCCCCATGACAACTATTTTTTTATTCTTTTATTTCTACTATTTTTTCCACTTTCTTTTTCTTTTCACTCAAGCATTTTATTACATCTCAAGTATTTTCTTTTCTTTGTATTTTTCTCTCACATGGGATTTTTTGTTTTTTTGAATGGGTTTTCATAAACTGAGCATGATCTAGTAACTAAGATGTTGGGAGGAAAGTATCCTATGGTTGCTATGGTACTAGTCTAATCAAATGAATCATAACTATTGTACTAAATCCACCCTTGGAAACAACCCTTTAGGTGAAGTGTTATCATTAACCATCAAGTAAGCAAATGGTGAAACATCAAGTGTCTTAATATCACTTATGTGCAATGCTACTATACGATAGGAGAAAATGAATTACCAAAATTTTCAGAAAATATATCCACATGATATCATCAAAACCCAACTATCTAAAGCATGCTTCAAAGGACTACTCAGTATATGTTATGCTTCATCTCAAATTCAAAAGATCACCAAGCCTAACTCATCCTAACATGAAACTAGCAACTAAATCACCCTAAAGAAAAACAAAATAAAATCCTAAAGCAGGCATCAAAAAGTCATATGTACAAAATGATGGAACTTACTCTGAATCTCACTATGGAGGTGGAGGCAGAGGAGGAAAAGGAGGGTAAGGAGCACCATCGCCACTTCTTGAGTTTTAATAGTTGTATGCATGATACCAAAGGTAAACGTGTTTTGTTTGAGTAGTTGTTATCTCCTCCCTCTCACTATGACCTTGTTTCCATTGCCACTACTCTCTTTGCTCTCCCATAAATTGTCTCCTCTCATCTCGGAACATTCTTTGCTCTTCCCATTCAGCTACCTGCTCTTCTCTTCTTTGAGCCTCAACTTGAAAATAGGATTCGACCTCCTGATAATGGGTCTCCCCTCTCTAAAATGGCTTGTGAAGCCATCAAACACGCTGGTCCATGCTCCCCCGTGGCACTCCAATAATTGCCTCATAGCGACCTATTCTGCATGGATGCTATCAAGACTAGAATGGAAGTTATAGAAATCATATGTACTAGGCCCTAAAATGCTTTGAATGTGGAAAGGAACGGCCAATAGATTCGATGTCGGGCTCTCTATCCAAAGGAGGCTCCTCTGTAGGAGATATGTGTGGATCTCTCGATTGAGGGGCAAATTGGACTCCGGACATTCTCCAATTTTTAGGATTGGATACCATCGCATACTCAACATTAGGTAAGGCAATGGGACCTTGTTCTTAAGTACAAAATAGTATGAAACTCCATCATGGATAACCATCCTAGAGGCTAGTAATGTCCCAATGTTTGAATTTCTCTCTATGCTTTTAGCCCACTCAAATCATACCTAAGGTAAATGCCAAGCAGTAGCTCTCCCAATCTTATGAAAATGCCTAACAAAATGAGATCCATAATCAATAATTCCCTCATGCAACATAATCCATAGCCACATGAGTGTAGAAGATCGGTGGTCGACTAGAAGGGGGGTTGAATAGCTTGGTCACCCAAAATTGTTTCTTTCTACAATTAGTTAGTTGTGTAGCCAAAATACAAAACAAATAGAAACTAAAACAAAGTAAAAAAAAAGATAAAGCCAATACTAACTCCTTGATTTACTAGGTCTCCACCTCAAGAAGAGGTGACTAATCCAATGGTCCACGTGCACGATCAAGCTTCCACTAAGATTCTCCTTCTCGGTGGAATAAACCTCTGACAATGATCTCTTCCTCTTATAAGATGATGAATGAGATTAGGAGGAAGAGAAAGACTTGGAGGCTTGGGCAATATCGCAAAGGATGTTCACTAGAGCACTAGCTCTTCTCTCATGCTCCAAGCCTCCTTTTAATAGAGTGGAGAGAGTTGAATAGAAATTCAACTCATCCCGGCACCAGTCGATTGGTCCATGCACCAATTGACTAGTATAGCCATTGGACACAGCCAACAGTCACCACAAAATCTGTGATTCTGTCCAACGGGTTACAATGGCTAGCTACCAGTCGACTGATGTCATTACCATTCGACCGGTCTTCAACCCCTTCGAGCACAACAACATTTTGTGCATTTCTGAATTTGTCACTAGTCGACTGGTACAAACATCAGTCGACTGACACCTTACATTCACTCCACTCATCCTCTCTGGGGTCCCCCTTTGAAGCCCTCTTCCTTTGCCTTCGTCCCTCAGATGTACTTGAGCTCGCAGCTCCTCTCCGTGCCATCCTTCGCATTACCTTGAAGTGTGCTTCCCTCGGTTCTACTCCGTTTCTCCTCGTCTAATGGTCCCTCGGATGTGCCATCCTTCACTGACTCAAGGACCCGAGCATTTAGGATGAGATTTCCAAGTCTTAGTCGCACCAAGTCCCTCATGTTTTTCTCCAAGTCCTGTATGACTCAAACACATATCAAAGCAATATAAAAGTCTAACTTAAACTATTTGACACATAGATCAAAACCATGGTTGCATCTACAATCTCCCCCTTTTTGATATGTGACAATATGTTTAAGTTAAGCATAAATAGTATATGAAAATTAAACAGTAAAGTATGAAGCATAAATACAACCTCTCCCTTGACTTATGCTTCCCTCAACTTATGCTCTAATTAATTTTCAAACATGGAGAATTTTAAAGTTTCTAACTTAAACTTCCCATTTCTCCCCCTTTAACACTAGCAAAAAGATTGCATTAATCATCATGCATGTATATAACTCAATTTTTGACTAAAATAAAATTTTGAAATCAAAATAGGAATGCTAAAATTTCAAGTACCAGTTACCATTGCATCAGTCGACTGATCTCTATTGATTCGAATACACAGAAATATTCTGTGTGTTTGATCACTGTTACAAGTTGACTGATATTTGCATCAGTCGACTGACACAAGCTGACAACTCATTTCTAATTTTGATTCAAAATTTAGAAATGCATAAAAAAATTCAGAAATTTTGAAAACATATTTTTTTAATGTCCTCTATCTAGGAAAAATATATTTTCAGGAAAAGTCAAAGTATTTTTGAAGTTTTGACTAAAACTCAAAATCCTTAAAAACATTCAATTATGTATCAACTTTAAACCCTAGTTTTGAGTTCTTCTATTTTAAAAAAAAAAACTATATAGAATTGTTTTCAAAACATTTGAAATGTTCAACTATGATTATGAGCAAGATGTCCATTAATTAAGCATTTGCTTTCTCCATAGTTAGTCTATTATCACTATTTTGATACATTTATAATTTAACAATATGTCATAAGCATAAGTGAATTAAAAGTATCATCCTATCATCTTACATCCTTATCTAAAATTTTCAAGCAAATCATGCCTATAGTTGTTGTGAGATGAAATAAAGGTATTCCTTGCGTAGCCCTTTTTGTTATGAAACTCTACCAAGGCTAAGTGTTCCCCTCTAGGTTTCAAATCAACTATTTATAAAAGATTTGAAATAAGTATTCTATGGTTGACTATCCCTAAATCTTCTAACCCTTGAGGATTGACTTTGGCACCCAATAGAAGTTCTTTCTAATTGGGTTAACTAAGTACTCCTTAGGGATTCATTCCCTATCTACTACCTTTGTCTTTGATTGTTCCCTAGCAATTAGACAATGATAGGACTTTTCATTATTTGATTCCTTGTACCCTAGTCCTTTCTTGTTGAAGATTTAGCTCTCAATTATCATGTTTAAGGTATTGGAACCAATTTTAAATTTTTCTAGGGCTCTAGTTATGTATTCTACCTTTTCCCTTAAATATTTATTTTCCTTTTCTAAATATGAAACATTTAAATTAGAGGAAGCATGCATATCATTTTCCTTAAGAGACGTGGATTCTAATTTCTTTTCAAGCATGCTAATATTAGTTTTCAAAGATTTAATTTTCTTTTTAGCCTTAAACAAATCCTCATTTATGCTTATAATAATTTTAACTAAAGTATGAGGGGGAAGATTATATACCTCATTTACCGAGAAGTCTGGATCTGATGTTTGTCCTCCCCCTTCACTTGAGCTCCCTTCTTCTTCACTTGAACTTGCTTCCTCTTCTGTTTCGGATGAAGTGGAGGCTATGCCATCAATTCCCATCAAGGCCAAATTAATTACATGGTGTTCTTCTTCTTCCGATGAAGATGGATCATCCCATGTTGCTCTTAAATTGTGGCCTTTCTTCTCCTTTTCTTTGGTCTTCTTATTTTCTTCCTTCTTCTTCTTCTTTTCTTTTTTCTTCTTCTTCTTTTCTTCTTTTTTCTTCAAGAGGGGACATTGTTATCTCACATGTCCTTCTTCATGACAATTGTGGCAAATAATCTTCCTTGTCTTACTTTTGCCCCTTGAGCTTCTCCTAGCACTTGACTTATTAGATAAAAAATGTTTAAATATTTTTCTCATTTCCACTACAACAAAAATGTTAAATGACAACACCACAAAGACAACGGTTTTAGAAGAAACTGTGGTAAAATTTGTAAAATACAATGGTTTTATCGAAAACCGTTGTCTTTGAGCTAAACGACACCATAAACGATAACATCTTTGTAAACACCGTTGTAGTTAGATAGTTGTTATTTTAAATCAACAACGCATTTTTCAACAGTTTCAAAAAGTGTTGTCTTTAAGCGCTTTTTTGGGGCTACGACAATTGATTTTTAAACCGTTGTTATTTTTAATATTGTGTTATATAGTCAAGGACAACGGTTTATCAAAATAGTTGTCGTTTTAATATTGTCTTTACTTAATATTTCACTTGTTTTTTTTCCCTCGCCGAACAAATTTTGGCGCGTGTTTTCTCCCTTAGCTTTCGAAACCCTAGCCATACGTTGTCGCCGAACAAAATATTTCACTTGTTTTCTCCCTTAACTTCTATCCTCTTACTAGACTTGAACAAAATATGTTCTCCTCTCCATACATCTCCTTTCACCCGACCCGACGAACCCCCCTCGCCTCAAAACTCCTCTCTGCCTAAACCTCTCCAGCTGAACCTCTCCGGCCAAACCCTCTCGCTGAACCTCTTCTCCGAACTCATCGCAGACAAACCCTAAACTGCCGAACATCTGAACGAGTCACCTTCGTTTCCTTTCAAAGGGGTGAATCCACATCGACCTCAGTCCATTGAAGGTATGGCTGGAAGGGTTTGTAATGTTTGTGTTTTTGTGAAGTTTGCCTGTCATTGTGTTAATTGTGAACTTGATAATCTATACAAGGACGATGTGCAATGG
>JBAMIE010000041.1:2322715-2335165 GCA_037177295.1 Kaempferia parviflora | reverse complement strand
AAAATCAATATACAACTTATTTTTAAATTATACACAATAAATATATTTATCTAATAATTACTATATATAAATAAAAAAATACTGAAACCGTACCGACACGATTCAATACCGAAACCGCATGGTTCCGGTCTGAGACCGAAACCTCACCGTCGAGGTTTTAAACCTTGCTCCTCACTATCACATATCTCATGTGCATGGTCATAGATTTTCACTTTTAGTATTTTTTTCATTTAATATTTTATTTTTTTACTCTAATTTTTTTTTGCCACAATTGTTCTATTTTAAGTTCACATTTTATTGATTAGTCTCAACGACGAATCTAAATCAACTTTTTAGCATAAATTATTTTGATTTAAATATGTATATAATAGGGTTTGCAAATAAAAGCTGTACAACATGAAAATATAAGTATTTACATCTATATCATCAAATAGCATGGAAGATCAAGAAAATTCTAACCAACATCAATAATTTAGAAGATTCATTTTATTTTTTAGTTTTTCAAAACTACCCTTGCATGTTAATTTCATATGAGCCTATATGTGAACATGAAAGAAACATTAATTATTTATTTCCCAATAATTTAATTATTTTAAAAATCAATTTGCTATTTTAAATATTATTTTAATCTCTCTCCTTTTTTTTTAAAATAGTTATACAAGCATTCATGGTTTAAAATGTTGAGCCAGAGTTTTGTTTTATGATTGGAATGATACGGTTTTAGTATTGTGTCTCAATATTTTTTTAAATATAAAATATATTAATTAAAAATATTATTATAATATTTAATTACTATAAATACTTACTATTAGGTTAAATTAATATTTTAAAAATTAATTTAGGATTAACTAAAGTCTACACGTAATGATTGAGATCGAGTAAGTTTAATTTAAATTTACATTCAGTTTATTTTAATCCGTTTAAGGAGGAAATTGTTTCCTATGTATTTAAGGAAAAAAGCAATAAGAAAAAAATTCATATAAATAAAAAAAATTAAAATATAAGAAAGAAGGAGAAAGAATTAAGAGGGTAATGAATTAATCATTAAAAAAATAAAAAAGTAACAGTTTAAAAATTAAAACTAGAAAAAAAAAATAAATTGAAAAAAATCAGCCTCGCGCGAGCCCTGCTGGTCACATCACGCTTCTGCACAGTTGTGGGGTCTCTCGCGGGGCATGTCGATGTCGCTATGGTGCCAGCTGACGGACGGAACCAGATGTTTTCACCTGGTACAACAAGAGATTTTAAACCTTGTAAGCATATATAATCAATTTTATCTATTTATTTATGTACAAGAAAAACTTCCAGTATTAGCAAGTCACCATGTTTCATTCAAACTCCTATCTTTTAGTACAATATAAAAATAACTCAGAAAATTCAAAATAATATCCAATAATGATAATAACATTTTTTTTATAAAATAAACTAAATTTCAAAGTCAATGGATCAAATCTTGATCCCGTTATCTCAATTCCTAGAAGAGAATAGGAAATTCATCAATGTACTCATTTTTTCCCATCCTAAACTAAACAAACCAACCTAATCAGAAATTTATTAAAATAAAATACATGTACCTTGCAACTTTCCTTACTGATGCAATAATGGAGGTGTTTTGTTATGAAATGCTCGAGTCAATTGAACCTATACAATCAATTATAATTAATCCAAATTAATAAATTATTTTCTGATATCAATAAATAAATATTTACCAATCTTTACGTTTAATTAGTTGTATGAACAACAATCTTGTTGAGCAAGAATACCTAGAGGTTCAGAAACAAAGAATACCTACGACCCTATGTATGTTGGGCAACAAGAGAGCTAGTGATGTAGGCTGCGACAAAGAAAGGAATGCAGCTGATCAAGTTGCTGGCTATTGTTGGTTGGAAAAGAGGAAGAAGGCTGCTGCTGGAAAAACAGAAGAAGCTTGCTGTTGACCAGCTGGAAGAGAAAGAAGGGAAGCTACTGCTAATGCTGGAAAAAAAGGGAGGGCTGGGAGAGGAATCTGGTGTTGAGAATCAGGAGAGGGACTGAGCTATTGATGCTGGGAGAAGTTGCTGGTGTTGTTGGGGCGAGGAAAGGAGGATAGGTGGTGCGATGTGTGCGTGGGAGAGAAAACCTGAGGGAAAGAGATTTTTAAAAAATTTCCTAATTCATTTTAAACCGATTGAATTGGTTTAAAATTTAGTTCGTCACAAATTGGCCAAAACAAATCTAAATCGACCCCGGTTTGAACTCACGCAATCCTAATCTCCGTGCCTACTCGATGGATTCTATCCGAACCCAATCCAGCTTCAACTCGACTCGACGATCAAATCCATCTATTTTGTTGGTTCAACATTTTAGGAAAACTTGGATTCATTAATTTGCCGATTCAATTTATTATTGTTATTATTATTATTATTTGAATTTTTTTCCTTTATAAAAATTATTATTTAACACTTACCACACTTATAGTTGCCATGACTTGAATAGGAAACAAAGAAGGATTACTTGCCACTTTGCATCTCAAAGAGAAAATGAGGATGCAAACAAGTTAAGATTTTATTATTCTGCCCACACATGTGAAACAATTTCAATACCACAACTTACAACAATAGTGAAGGTTATCAAAGGTTTTTGTGGTGTCAACGAGATCGTGTGAGAGGTCTTCGCTGTTGGTTGCATCCTTCAGCAATAGTAGCATGTGCGAAAACAAAGACAAGAGGGAGAAAGATAGAGGAGAGATCGAGAGAGAGAGAGAGAGAGAGAGAGAGGGGATGCTGGTGGAGAGGGGAGAAGGGGACCGATTTTTGCTGATGACTTGAGTCGACAACGAATGATGCACTTGCCAACCAAGTGGTTGAGTGATGTCGCGAGGTAGAGGAAGAGAAGAATCGGTTACTGAGGAGAGTATGGAGAGAGAGGAAGGAGACTATAAATAACTCCTTTCCTCTAAAAACTATCCCATATATAAATTTGGTTTTAATCTTAAACATTCCAAATTGAGTTGAATTGAACCCAACTCTACTATAAACTCCATGCCTACTTAATAGGTTCGATCCAACCCTGAATTGACTTCTACTTGACCCTAGAATCCAAAATTTCAGTTCAAGTCATCTTAATTAGTTATCTTAAATTTTGAAAAATTAATTAAAGACAAATTTAGCATCTAACATAAACAAGGATTCTTCATATTCCACCTTTTGTCACATTGGGAGAGGTCAAGAAAGATTATGTAAACAAGCGGTTACAAAATTAGGTTTAGTGACATCCAGATAGAATAGTAATTATATAAGTTATATAATTTAGAATATAAATTATAAAGAATTTTTGAAACAAGATTTTACAATAACATTGTATTTATCAAATCACTAATTAAATTATTTAAAAGTAGAGCATAATTAAGAATGAGAACTGGATTGCTATTATGAAATGAGACTTTTTTTTTTTAATCAAATTTTAAATATTTTTTGACACTGCAATTTGCGGCAATTATGAGTCTTGAAAGTACGAAATAATGATGACAAACTGAAATTTTTGCTAAAATGTTTGAAATGTACTTCGAACAGATTAAAAGCATTATTAATTGACATCCAAAGAATGAATTTCTCATGGTCTTCAAATTTAGAACTGCTCCAATGTTACAAAATCTGTCCTAGTTTATAGAGGTCTAGTGGAAGTCCTTTTTTTCTCATTGCTCATTGCAACATTTTGTTTGCAAAAGTTGAGTTGGTTATATGTGTAAATTATTATACAATGAAAATATTATATAACAAATGACCCGAACTGAAAATTAAAAGTTAAGTGATTGCAAACATTTTTAATTTGATTGAGTTGATCAAATTAATCAACAAATATACACAAAAAAGAAGCATATTAGTAATCTAATTAATTATTAAGAAAATAATTAATTATAATAAAAAATGTAATTAAAAGTTAAAAATTATAAATTAATTATATTATCATTAATAATTTTTTTAATGAAATAAGTATCACAGCGATATCAACACGACATAGTACAATATCGAAATTGTGTTGTTTGATTAAAACTCCATTACAACTTGCGATTTTAAATTTGGGACAAACTCTTCTATTGTTAAATTGGCAAAGGTCTTCTGTTGCTCATTAATGTGGAAACAATCTAATCAATTACTAAGAAAATAGTTAATTATAATAAATTGTTAAAAGTTACAAATTATATTGAGTAAAAATCAATTACCTCATTATTAATAATTCAATTAGATAAGTATCAAAATTGTAACGGCACAACACAATACAATATTGAAATTGTGTCATTCATATCAAAGATTGAAACTCCATTACAACTCAAGATTTTAAATTTGCAACATCTCTTTTGTTATTGTGCAAAGTTCTTTTGGTGCTTTTGGATGAGGAGATCTCATAGTGTCTTGAAGAGGAAAACAAGAAGGAAAAACTATACTAATAGTTCTATAACTTCAAAAAGGAGACTTTGTTCTTTGCTTATCTGTCGTGAAGAAGTCTTGTTGTTAGTGGATAAAGTCGTCCATGTTGTCCTTGAAGAGGAAGGATTCGTTCGATCCAGTGCCCCAACCCTCTTTTGTGTTTTTATTTTTTATTTTTTTTTGGTTTACGGGTATACCATTTAGGGCAGCATGGACGACTTTATCCACTAACAACAAGACTTCCTCTTCACGATGGAGAAGCCAAGAACAAAGTCTCCTTTTTCAAGTCATAGAACTAGTAGTATAGTTTTTCCTTACCAAGAGGAAGGCTCATTTCGGTGTTACGGAACCCTCACGGTTGGTAAATGAAGTTGTCTTGTATCTTGACAATGTTCTTTGCGCTAATATTAAATAATATCTGCACATGTTCTTTACACACTTAAACATCCATTTTGCCAACATATGGCTGAATCTGTAGCAGCAGTTTTATCTTAAATCATGCAAGATTCTACAGCCAGTGTTATTGAGTTTTAAGTGTTAGAATCTTTCATTCCATAGTACATTTTTTTTTTGGCTTTCTCAAATTACACAGTTGCACAAAATAAATTGAAAATTCATGTTACGTAGGAGAAGTAGTTCTGACGTATCACCTATATTGCTGGTAAAATGAAATATGTTACTATTTTTTTTTTCTGATTTGTAAAATTGTAGTAATTTGGCTTCTTGAATATTGTCCAGGTCCCTAACACAATCGAATTTGCGGATTGGATTGGTCGAACAAAACAAAAGAAAATACGTGTGACTGGGCAAGTCTCAATTACTTTGATAATAGAATTATGCAATTGTTTCAACTGTTGCAATTCTTTTTATGTACCAACCCCTTATTTTGTCCACTAGTTCACTTGGTTTCTTTTGTGATACTTGGAAAATAATACTAGTGTTTCTTCTCAGGACTATCAAAAGACCTGTTCCCCTTGAGCACTGCTTGTTCTTCTCTGGGGAGTTGTACAAAATATGTGAGAATGATGAGTTTTTGCCTCAAGGATTCAAAGCAGTTAAAGAAATTTATAAAAAAAGAAAGTCTAATGCTGTTGGAGGCCCTTCTGGAGTGAAACATGTACACTTTCATGGTGGAGGCCAACCCAGGCAATTTGACAGTTCTAATCGAGGGAGAAGTCAAAAGCATTCAGGACATCAGAATGCTCAGAATTCTTTGAATAGTAGCGGGAATCAACATACTTCAGGTCTAAGGAGATCCGAGTCCTCTTTGTGGCTGTCACTCATAAACAAGCTTTCAAAGAACGCCCAATTGCCTGTAAGGAGCTTATTATTCAAGTCAATAGATAGTTTTTTCTATTAATCTAACACATGCTTGTGATTTTTCCCCCTTTGCTATGCTAAAATTGGTGGTTTGTTCTTTCAAATAATATTTTAGACAATTATTTAATTCTTTCAAATGATATTGTGGTTTGTTCTTTCAAATAATATTTTAGACAATTATTTAATTCTTTCAAATGATATTGTGGCTAGTTCTTTCAAATAATATTGTTAAAGTTGATTTGTTAAAGTTATTTTCCAGAAGTTTGAGCGAATAGGAAAAGAGTCAATTTATATATCTATATCCTTAATGCTCATCCTTCATATATGGATTGATATATGTACTTAATTGGCTCAAAGGCAACACATGAATTGATTGATGAACTTTTCTTTAAACCTCTTGATTTTATAGCATATTAAAGTTGATTGACTATTCATTTATCCCAATGTCTGAGCTATTCGGAAAGGATCAATCTATATGACTATATCCTTATAATATGGTTTGGTTTTCCAAATTTTGTAAAAGAGTGTTTCTTTCTTCTTCCTTTGTCCTGTTGAATCTGACTTATTTGATTTTTTTCTTGATTTGACCGTTCAATTTTTATCTATTCAATCGCAGTTTTGGTGCCTCATATTTGTAGCAATCTGTGCACTTTTCTTTTTAATTTTCAGCTCAATAGTCTACGACTCAGGTTTATCATGTTTAAAAGGACTGTTTATAAATGCAAGGTTACCTGACAGATAGGAGCATGGTTTTGTATCATTTCTGGTATATGCACAATATTTGATTCATTAGCTTGTCTATACGGTTAATCTTTCCCCAATTTTACTGTGCATTCACTTCCAGAGGATTTTGTTTGTGCTTTAGGTTGTGATTGTTAAATTTGTTTTTTATTTGGGTTCATGTTGTTGGTATCAGGTTGTCATTTTCTGCTTTTCCAAGAATCGTGTTGATAAATCCGCAGATAACATGACTGGGACTGACTTGACAAGTAATTCTGAAAAAAGTGAAATTCGGGTCTTTTGTGACAAGGCATTTTCAAGGCTAAAAGGATCTGATAGGAATCTTCCACAAGTAATGCTATTAAATAACTCACTGTGTTATTTAAAGTTATTAGCTTGACATTAATCCAACTTCGTATGTGTTTATATAGGTTGTTCGTGTCGAGAACTTACTTAAGAGGGGTATTGGCGTGCACCATGCAGGGCTTCTTCCAATTGTAAAAGAAGTTGTTGAGATGCTCTTTTGTCGGGGTATCATTAAGGTTCTGATATTTTTTTTGTTCACATAATTACAGTTATTTAATGCACGAATGGAGACATCCTTGCGATTACTCGTGTGAAAGTTTTTTGTTTGGTTTCATCTAATTTACCTAAATAGAAAATCTATTATTAAAGTCCTAATGCTTTTTTCCATGTCAAAGGAGAGACAACAACAACTAAGCCTCATCTCATTAGGTTGGGTGCTAATAGAAAATAGAGAGAGAAAATATAAATTTGTACCTGTACATATTAGTCATGTACATCTTTTTGATTGCTGAGCTTTTTAAAGATAACCCACAAGGTTTAATAAGTACTTTTCGAAGAGGTTTCAAAAGACAAAAAAAAGTAGGTGAATATCTGACAATTTTATTGGAAAACTAATGTAACTAGAAAATTGAAGAATGCAAGTTCAAGAACAAACACATAATGAAGCTTGCTACTATGTTGTAAAAACTCTCCCAAATGCCAACAAAAAATACGTTAATAATGTTTTTATTGATTTTTTATTTTATTTTTTTAAAATCAGTTAGTTCAGTTACCGACCCAATTAACCAATTTTTTATGACTCGACTTTAGCTTTAATGGTACAAATCGATTGGTAATTTTTTTTTTAGTTAATTTGGTTTTGACAAGTTCAGTTTAGGCGAACTCACCCCTAGTTTTGATTCGTAGTAAAATATTTGTAAAAATAAAAATAAAATTTATTTGATGTATTAGGTAAAGAGAATGATAAAAAAATTCTAATGATATTGAGCATAAACTTTACTGAATTCTGAAAATATTATATTGATGAAGAAAGTTAATAAGAATATAAAGTTGGTTCATACTATATCAAAGTAGCAACTTCTTATATCACTAAACAAATTTAGATAATATTTATATCTCTGGTTTTCACTATGATATTTTGCTATTCCATTATTTATGATATAAACAAGATGTTAAAATTCACACAATTTAATATTATAAATTAAATGTGAATGGGATATTGAAATACTTGACCCTCAATGCCGCAAAAATATATTGTGGTGGTGGATTGCATGTATTTAAATTTTTAGCATTATGTTGCAGATTAGGAGCAAGGTAAAAATGATGAGATTTAATAGATTCAACAACAATAATAAAAAAGATAGAGGGATTGATAGAGATATAATATATGAAATAGAAACACGATAATACTTGGTTGAAATGGAGGAGTGTTGGTTGTTCTTTGCGATCATATGGTATCTCTAAAGCATAAAGGGAAGTTTTATAAAATTATGATTAAACCTCCTATATTATATGAGGTTGAATGCTCGACTATAAAACAAGTGCACGGATAGAAGATGGGTCACAGATGAAGATATTAAGGTGAAGGTGTGGACATACGATGATAGACAATATAAAAAAATAATAATATTCGAGAGAAAGTCGGATTTGTACATATTAAGGGACAACATAAAAAATTGGAGTTGGAAGGGAAAGGAGGTAAAGAAGAAAAAGAGAAAGATATGATAACTATATATTTAAGCTCAGAGTTTTTGATCCATTTGTAATGATATAATTTTAATATACAAGCTAAAGAATAACAAGATTGATTTATATTGATGGATATATGGAGTAATTAATTTCAATTCTAGATGTTAGAGAGTTATCTAAGTTTGATATTAGAAAACTATATATTTTAGACTATGCTACCACCAATATTAGAAAGGGAGGGGGGGCTTGGCTCAACGAAAAAGTTGCTATCGTATGACCTTGAGTTATCGAAACAACCTCTTGTAAAGATAAGACTGCGTATAATAGACCCTTCCTAGGACACCGTATTAACGGGAGCTTCGTGCAACATACTACCCCTTTTTTTATGCTACCACCAACATTCTTTTCTGCCGCACAACCTTCTTTTGGTATGGTCAAGTTTCGATTAATATTTGAGGAGCTTGTATGTTATGTAATTTATTGCTTTAAAATTTTAATTCAAATGACATCCCAATCGTGGAGTTTTTAAATTTGTTGTTGTTACAAAATAGATTTTTTTTCCCTTGTGCACTTTTGATGCAATGATGCTTTTGTAATTTTGATCACGTGAGTCCTATCCTTTGTGTTACTATTGTCAAACTAATAATTATATGTTCAATACTATTGATCTTATTGTTGTTAGAGGAATTTGGTTAATATGATTATTAATGTAGTGACTTTAATCCTAATAACCCTCTTAGGTTAAGGTTGCCGCAGTTTACCACATGGCTACTTGTCAAAGCTACATTTGTGCTCGTCCACTACCTATGAGCCATTGCCATCTCTTTGTTGTTGATTATCCTACACCCACATCCATTGCTGGTGATTTGAATGAGCTCTTAAATGAGTGTAATCTTGTCCGACTCCTTTCCCTCTTGAAAATCTTATCCTTCTCAAGCATGGAATTTTTAAAACAGTTTTTTGTTATTAAAAAATAGATTTATGTTCTTTTTTTTTTCAATTTCTTATGCACTTTCCGCATAACTATGCTTTGGTAATTTTGTTAAACTTGAGTCTTATCTTTTGTGTTACTATTGTCAAACTAAAACTTCTATATTCTATGCTATTCATCTTATTATTGTTAGAGGCAAGGTTTAAAATTTTGACCCGTGCCGATGTTTCGGTCCGAGACCGGAACGATACGGTTTAAGTCTCGTGCCGTGCCGATACCGTTTCGGTATTTTTTAATTTATATACAGTAATTATTAGATAAATATGTTTATTATGTATAATTTAAAAATAAGTTGTATATTGATGTTATATAAATTCTAAATTATTCAATAACTTAATATTGTTAGAAAAAACAATTCAATATAGTTTGCTTTAAAAAAAATTCATCTATCAATAACTTGAATTAAAATTGATACATCATAATATGTTACATTACTAATACCAAAAGGAGTGACATGAATCAAATGGATGCATTGATTCTTGTGACATTCTGCTTAGGTCAACTCCATAGTTCTTCAACGCCAGATTAAATAATCATTCCATGATGTGCAATATTGATATTGATTTCTCCACAAGTCATCAGTGTATTTCGATTCATCATTGGATGTTGAATTTGAACTGGCACCACTGAAATCAAAACGGGTATAGGTACAAGCACAGGATAAGGATAAGCATACGCCCCCGAGCTCTGGTGTGCTGGATCACCGTATGATGCATCGAATTATAATAAGAACACTGCGAGTATGATGAACTTCGACCAGAATCAATCTGAGCTAAAATCTCCCATATATCTTGATAATTATGAGCTTTCTTTTGTTTGTCACCCTTATATCGACGTTGATATTGAATAGTATTACTTCTAGCTCCATGATCATCATCTTGAGTTGCATGTGTGTAATCTGCCTCACATGTCCAGGGCTCCTGTGCTAGAGAAGAGGGAACATAATTTTTATCACCGGATGCATCACCATTGTCATCACTTGCATGAGTACTTACACTGCTATCAACATCACTATCCTCATTTCGAACTTCTTGTCAGACTCCAGTGCTAGAAGGTGATGATGTTTCATCACTATCATCATGTTCTTGCTCATCAATTGCATCGAGTAGATTTTCTCTAATTCTCAATTGACCCCTTCCCATAAAAGCAGAAGGTTTGCCTTTTTCTTTCTTTTTAGTAAAAAATGCAGGAGCATTGCCTTTGCTTTTGCCCTTATCTTGTTGGCTTTAGGGTTGGGATGTTTGAGAACGTGTAGACCAAGATCCAGAAAATTGAAATTCTTGATCAAAAGCTTCATCGTCTTCTTCCTCACAGATATCTCCTCTAGCTTGTATTTTTTCAATATATTGAGTAAGAAATTGAGATGGTCGTGGTGGGTCTCCTACTTCATCAAGTAATGGATTCTCAGCCTCAACAGCACTCGATCAATCCATCAGTGGATCATTCTCAGTTTAGACAAATACAAAATCAAATGGGTCTACATCACCACTAGACTCTTGTTCTTCATTCTCTTCTGTTATTGCTCTTAGTTGAAGACGCATATTATAATGAACATAGACCATCTTCTCCAAGCGACGATAGGAAAGACGATTTTGTACTTTTGTATGAATGAGGAAGAAAGTTGACCAATTTCTTTCACAACCACTCGAAGATGTTGTCTATGAGAGAATTCGTACTAATTTTTTCAAATTTGGAGCTGATCCTTCACATTGTAACCACCACTCAGCTATAAGATAAATAAGAACAAAATTAAAATAGTATTTATATTTGTTGACAATAATTAGTAATAAATTTTACTATATTTACCTGTATCCATTTTATATCTACATGACACTGCAATATGATCGCTAAAAGAACCATATGCCTCTCGAAATAAACGACTTTTATTAATAGTCTCAGCAATTGATTCTCTATTTGTATATAATCTTGATATTACATGTATGAGGGCCGCTAATAAATCATCATTTATGCCAAGATTATAACGGTATTGATATGTCCGTTAACCTACAATAATTAAACATATATATTTATTGATAACAATATTAAAAATTCTTTATTATTAAAAAAATACGTACCGGCTAAAAGAATATATTTTCTCATTTGATCGTCCCATCTTTTAGTGATTATATCAATGTAATGTTGATACTTGGTTGGTGATTGTAGACGCCTCTTAATTTCCTCTTTTGCTTCATGAGAGGTAAGTATTTCCCATTTGTGACTTCTTGTCCATATCAACTTTACGTAGAACAACATACAATGGTTCTACCGCTCTAAGAATATTTGCGATACAGTCCCAAAATCTGACAGATATAATAATTTTTTCCACCTCCTTACCTTTGGTCGTGTTAGAATATCTCGAGTCTTCCCAATCCTCAAAAGAGAACATGGCTTTTAATCCGACTTTTTTCTGATTCAATGATTTTAACAGCCGAAAATGAGTGGCAAATCTAGTCGCTCCTGCTCGTAGAATCTCTCCATCAATAAATTTCCTCATTAATCCATGAACCCAATGATGATTATAGAGAAATTTTGTTAAAGATTGAGCATTTTTCACTACCTTCTTCACTATCGAGCTTACCGATATCTACCATCATCAAATTGATACATTGTGTTGCGCATGTTGTCCAAAATAATGTTTGATACCTTTGCTCCAATAACTCTCCAACCCTCTTAAAGTTGGCACCATTATCTGTAATCACCTACACTATATGTTCTGCACCTATCTCTTGAACAACAATATCCATCAAACGATATATGTATGGTGCATCATGATAGTTTGTAGTTGCATCAATAGATTTATAAAATATCACTTTTCTATTGCAGTATAGTAGAAAGTTGATAATGCTCATCCGTGTAGGTCCTATCCAACCATCACATCAACGTAACCGCATATAAGCTCCATTGCTTCTTGCAGGATAGGATCCAAGTCTTGATCTCTTCTACTTGTTCATCTAAATATGGACCGGCAATTTCATATGCAGTCGGAGGTTGAATACCAGGACCAGATTTTTGGATGTT
>JBAMIE010000041.1:2289666-2301927 GCA_037177295.1 Kaempferia parviflora | reverse complement strand
ATATAAAACGGTGCAAGAAAATTTGATTGACAATTTAAATAATCAAAGCGCACAAGAAAATCATTCTGAAGAACAAACAGAAGGTGTGTATGTTGCAAACACAAAGGATATGGACCAAGACAAAAATAATAATGAGGAAAATGAAAACATAGATCATTATCTAAATATATTTGATCCAACGATGATGGCCTTGATACAAAATGAGGGATTCACTAATTGAAAAAAAAAACAATTAGAGAGGTTAATTTTGAATACCCTCGTGAAGCACTTGGTAGACATTTTTCCTCGAGCATTATAATAGAGTGCTTCCAAACAAAACAAGTCATGGAAGAAAATGGTTATTTTATTCAAAAGAGTTAGATAAAATATTTTGTTTATGTTGTAAGCTTTTCAAATAATCACGAAGTCAATTAGCAAAAGAGGGGTCTAGAGATTGGAAACGTCTAAGTGAGAAGCTTAGAGAACATGAACAATGTCGTGAACATCTTGCTAATTTAAGATGAAAAATATGAAACAATGGACAAAGATTGCACGAACAGATTAAAAATGAAACATATAGTTGGAGAGGGGTTTTAACAAGAATTGTAGCAATGGTAAAATGTTTGGCTAAAAATATCCTGGCATTCTCGAAAAGAATAAAAACTTGTTAGATGGTTCAAAAGGTAATTTCTTGGGCTTGATTGAGATGATTGTCAAGTTTGATCCTATAAAGTAAGAACATCTTCGATTCATTAAAGGAAAAGAAATTCATCATCATTACTAAGTCATACAATTCAAAATGAGTTGATAACAAATATGTCATTAAAATGAAGTGTAATGATTAAATAGGTCAAGAAAGCAAAGTATTATTCGGTGATACTTGATTGTACTCCTGATATAAGCCAGGAGGAACAAATGACTTTAATATTGCAGTGTGTTGATGTGTCATGTATTCCTATAAAAATTGACACTTTATTGGATTTCTAAATGTTTTAAACACAAGTGGATTGAGTCTTTTCAATGAACTGTGTGATGCATTAGTCTCTCTTGGCCTTGATATTGATAATATTAGAAGACAAGGTTATGATAATGGCTCCAACATAAAAGGAAAACAAGGCGTTCAGAAAGATTGTTTGATATAAATCTGTGAGCCTTTTACATGCCATACGGTAGTCATTGTCTTAATTTGGTGATTTATGATATGATAAACTCGTGTTGAAGCAAAAAAATTTTTTGGAGCATGTCAATGCATGGTGTTCTCCAATTCTACAAAACGTTGGAGTATTCTACTTGATTGTTTGAATAATTTCACAGTTAAGTCATTATGCACCACGAAGTGGGAAAGTCATATTGAAAGTGTCAAAGCCATTAAATCACAAGTTGAGCAAATCAGAAAAATGTTCCTTAAGGTAGATGATTTAACTGATGATGCAAGATTATCAAAGAATGCTAGATTGTTAGCAACACATAAACTTAGCAGCATTGAATTTTTGTTATGCTTGGTAATTTAGTATGATATTCTCTACAACAAACTCGGTCAGTAAATCTTTACAATTAAAAACGATGTGAATTGATGTTGCGGTGAAACAATTGAAAGGGCTTGTTTCTTTTTTTAAGAATTATAGGGAAAAAGGATTTGCAACGGCGATAAATTTTGCTAAAGAAATTGTTTCCAATAGGAGTTGACCCTGTATTTCTTGAGCGACAACAAACTTCTAGAAAAAGATAATTTGATGAGATTGCTGATACTGAAAGAAAACCAAAAAAAAGCTAAAGAATGCTTCAGGACTAATTATTTTCTTGTTATGGTAGATATTGTTGTTATGAAGTTGAGGAGTAGGTTTGAGCAATTGAATACTTTTGAAGAGATGTTGAGATTATTGTTTGGTAGAGACCAGTTAATAGCATTGGATGAAGAAGATTTGTGAAAATAATGTGAATCTTGAATCTGCTCTAAAAAAGGATGTGTCTAATATTGATGCACCTGATCTACTTTTTAGAAATACAAATATTGCAAGAGATACTACCTGTGGAAGCATATGACATAAATAAATCTTGGACGGTCATTAAAATTTTAGAGTGTGCATTAAAAATGGATGTTTTCCCTATGGTCATGGTTGTTTATCCAATTTTATTTGAGAACTACAATGAGTTAAGAGAGATTGAATGACTTAGTGATCCTCTGCATGGAAAAGGACATAGTGAAGGATATCACATATGAGAACATAATTGATGACTTTGCTTCAAATAATAGAAGAAAAGTACATTTTAAATAATATTGATCATTGAATAAGTTATTTTGAGAAATTATGTAAAATATTCTCTAGTGTGTAGTTTCTTCAATTACATATTTTGGCTTCCTTTGATTATCATATTCAATTAGTTTTTTTAATATAAATTTGACTTTTCAAGTTAATACAAGAGAAAGGGCCTAAATGGTCAAATCTATAGTTTTGCCTAGGACCTAGTTTTTCTCAGGACCACCCCTAATAGACTCTAACAGTGTAGAGGATCCACAGTCAATCCCATTTATTAGGGCAAAGGCTTGGTTATTTTTGTTGTATTATGTACTATTAATAATATAATATTTAACAATACACAATAGGTATTCTTTTAAGGATTTATTAATCTCTTTGATAATGTAATATTATAAAAAATTTTATTTTTCCCATAGTTTTCAAAAGCACAGTGCAAAAAAGCGCTCAAGGGATAAATCTGATTGTGCACCCATCCATTGTCATAATTGTGCACCCAAACTTTGCATGATCTTCTTCATGGGATTTGAGAGGCAAGTTCGTATTTGCTAACTCGTTCAAATACTTATCCCTTACTTCATGATACGATGAAGGTTTCATCCCCGATACAAATTGTTCAATAGCTTCAATACAAGGCTCAAAAGAATCATATTTAACAGCATTGAACGAAATTCCAACATCATACATCCATCAACTGCAATATCTTTTAAATTCTTTTTATTTTCATCAAATTGTCCTTTATTTTTTGCACGTCTTTGTTTGACAATTTCGTCGACATCGTTCATTAAATAAAGATTAATAGGTCCAGTTTGTTACACTTTTCACCTTGGACCATAGGATGAATGCTTGGATCAGATATTGGTCGTTTCCCTTTCACTTTAATTTGATGATCATCTTCATGTTCTTCCAAATCATCAACATCATCAAAATGATAAATTTCATCTGACTCTTCAAATTACTCTTTTTTTTTTTTTTGCATGAACTCTCTAATTTCTTCTAACATACTCAGGACATTTCGGACAAGCTTTCACATTTCTATTATCACCAATTAAATGTAGTTTGTATCGAAAAATTCCATCATTTGTTATTTTACCACAAAATACAGCTGATAATATTTGGATTTTTAGTATTTGAACTTGTTGCATAATTCCAAGCAATATCCTTTCGAGTTGATGGAATTGATATATTTGACATAGTCAAGAATCAAGGTTGCTGAAATCAATAAAAAATATAAAACAAGAAAAAGAATTAATTATAGAATATAAATCTGATTTAAATCTAATTTATATGAATTAATAAAATTTATCAGATTTTTTATATTAAAAATATATTTTTTAAAAATTTTAAATCTGATTTATATTAATTAATAAAATTTATTAGAATTTTTTTATTTTAAATATATTTTTATAGATTTTATTGGGATAATTTAATTAGGCTTTATAAAAACTTATTTGAAATACCCCATTTGGGAATTGTTTAATTTAATTAAATCCTCAAAAAAAACTTATTTGCGATCGCGATCGCAACCGCGACGCCGGAGGCGTTGCAGGACGCTTCCGGCGCCGTCGGAGGTGTCCAGCGAAGCGTGCAGCGCCACAGGAGGCATCTTGCAATGCTTCCGACGCCACCGGAAGTGTCTCGTGACAAGTCCAGCTGTGCCGGAAGAGTCTCGCGACGCCGCGATGCGTCCGGAGTCGCTAAAACCATCACGGGATACTAGTGGGATGCCGAAGACATTGGAAAACTTCTGACAAACATAAATTAATAAAGGACTTACCTCGAAGAGGGAGCAATCGAAGAAGCATATCAGCAGCGACGAAGCAAATTAGCGACAGCGAGAGGTAGACGAAGAGGCAATTTGGGCAAAAATTTAAAGAGATTTAGGGCTTTAAATTTTAAACTTATAAAAAAACAAAAGAGGAAAGTTCTCGCTTCGCGCAAAAGCGAAGCGTTCGCTTGTGTGCGAAGCACAGTGAGGCGCACGCTTCCTAGACTTCCTACGCTTCTGATTTCTTAGAAGCGTGAAGCTTGTGCCTCGCGCTTACGTGAGCGAAGCGAGCGCTTTTTACAACTATGATTTTTCCTATAAATTTTGATTTTTCTGATCCTACCATTTCATACAATCTGAATTTAGATCTTTTTATTATTTCTACCAATTGAGATAATCATGATTTGAAAGTATTGCTTCAACATAGGAAAATTAGTATCTATCAATAAATTGCAACCTTGCAACTAAAAAAGATAAGATGCCAGAAACCTATTAAACTTGAAGAAAATCAATCAGATAGCATCGACTTGCAGATTTGATAAGTTATAGTCAACCATACAAATCTCATTAGAACTAAGACTTTCACATAACAAGCTCATGAAGGACAAGAACTATGGTTCCTTTAAGAGAACATTTGCCCAAGATACAAAACAAATCTAAGGTAATAGCCTTCGTACAAAACAAATCTAAGGTATTGCCTTCAGACACTGAAATGTTTAGGGAAGTGTGACTTAGAGAAGGTTAACTCACAAACTAGTTGTCAAAATATCATCAGTACAATTTAAGAGAACAAACATATGTGTGTACCTGATGGAAGCCACAGCGATGATTTCGTCCTCTCTTTCCAAAGTAAATGTGTAGAAACCTTGACAGTTCATCCGACTCAAATTGGATCTGCCCAGAAAGGCAAAGTTAAACATGGAGAAAAGTTAGGTACAAGGTATACATTAAAAGCAAAAACATAGTATCATAATAGGTAGAAAAGCAAAGGAATAGAGATGAATTCCATAATATGACATTTGGTTAGTAGCTGCAAATGTTATTTGCAAACATTTGCAGCATATAGCCTATTCGGAGGCATATGGCTCCTCTCACATGGCCCACAAGCAGCAATCCAACTTACAGCTCGGATTTAAAACTGCAAAACCTACTTGTAACTGCAAAAAGCTAAAAGTCACATTTGTAGCATGCAAGAAATGTATAAAGAACTTTTCCGACCCCACCTAGTGGGACGAGGTTTGGTTGTTGTATATATATATATATATTGACCTTTTCACCAACAACTGTTGATCGTGTTAGATGTTGCAAAAAAAATCCATGCACCAAATTGACAAACCTAATGAACCTTTAAAAGGAAAAAAAAACTAAATATATTTAAATATATAACGAAAAGTGCAAACTATAGTTGAAGAATCTTCAAAATATATGCATAAATATTACATTGTATTATTTAGCTAGGATTAAATGTGAAATGATGTCATCTTTCTATATATAAAAAAGAAGAAAAACTAATAAAAAGAGAATTTGGAAGATTGTAATAATGATAAAAAAAATTCTTTTTGACCAAATTGTAATTATATTCAAATAAATTATTCTCTAGTTCTCATGCATGGTACCCATTGTTAGTTAACGAACAGGTATATTGTTGAACATAATAAAAGCGTGATAGGATCATCACCAACCCATGTTAGTTCCAACTATTTGGGATCTTATCACTTGATTAAACACTACAAAGTTAAATCATTAATAATGTGTGATCGATGCTTACCTACAATTATACACAACACTATGAATAAGGTTAATGCCACTTCTCTGATCAACAATTGGAAGAAAGCATTCATTCATAACTGCAAAGGCAACTGCAATCTTTGAATTGCATTCCACTCCTCGACGCGACCTTACTGCCGATTCAGAGGAATCCTCGTCAAAACACCTAACAACACTCCATGACAATCCTGCGTCAATATCATGTTTCGTCCCAAGAAGCTCCTGTAATCCACTGAAAACCTGCAGCAATCATAATTAGCATAGCGCAGTTTGGACCAAAAGAAACATGAACATAACAATTATAACTAAAAAACTATAACTTTAGAACATTTTGGACAATTATCTTCACAACCTTCCCTAATCGATATTTTAGTTGATTATCCGTTTCATCAGAACTTTATGTGAAATAATGTTTGCAATAAAAGATGGTGCCATATTAAACCTGAACATAAATTTTCATTAAAATTTTATTACAATATATACACATTCTACTTCAAAACATTAAATAAATAATACCTAGAGATTCATCCATGCCCCATTTTAAAAAATAAAAAGGATTTTGAGTGAACAAGAACTTCTCATTCTGTACTTTGTTAGTTGATCTAGTAACAAAGTTAAAGGCCCATGCTCCAATTGTATATAGCACATGCATGAAGCTTACATTCTGCTGGGTTCAAACAAAGCTATGTTTCAAATATTATAATAGATCGAGCAACATTAAACATTCTCCAAAGATAGATATAGACCATGTAAGTTTCTTCACTTAAGGAACTTAAGGTTACCAATTATAATAATGTTATAGAATATGAGGAATTAAAATGTTATGCATAATCTAGAAGAGTGATCAAAAATGAAATAACTACTTTCATATATGCTTCAAGGCTATGTGGTTCTTCCTCAAAGTTGTTAATGCAATCATAAAAAAGAATAAATAAATAAAATACCTATGGTGCACAATCAGTTTCTTTGAGTTTTACATCAAAATGCTGTTTATTTACTGAAATGTAGGTATGAACATTGCAAATGAAAACATCAAGAAAGGGGCCCAAGCATGGCCAGATATGTTGTTGCCATATGTAAGGAAAAAATATAAAACCTATAAAATGAAGACATCCAGGACATAATATGCTAATCTAAAAGTCTTCCTCATATCTGTAATGCATATCATGGTTGTCCTAACACATTATCACTTAATATGCATAAGGCCATAACATGATATCAAAATTGTTATTCACCTAATTGAAACAGAGGCATCCAAACACATGGAAATAGACATTTGATGTACCAAAGTTATCATAATAAGCATGCAAAAGTTTAATTTGACTTTTCAAATAATTTTAAAGCCAAACAAGATAGAGAAATCAAAAGGCAAATATATGGACAAATGAATTCAAAAAAAAAAAAAAAAAGCAGCATATGTACCATTCAACAACTTTTAGCACAAAAGGAAAGGGTAGGACACTTGAAAATGGCAGAAACAGATTCAGGGCAGGGAGTATAGTCTTTATGATCTGCAAAATCCATTACAAGTGACTCCAGATCTCATTGATTATATAAGGAACATCTTATTTAAGAAAACATAACAGGAGAAAATTCATACATCTTGCCTCACACTGATGGCATGGAAATAACATCGAAACTTCCCCACCACTTTCTCCACTAGGAATGCCGCAGTACTTACAGCAGCAGTTTGTGCAGTACCAATCTCCAGGAGGAGGCTTCCGGACATTCATGGCAATTGAACCAAAATACAAAGTTACTACCAGGACTGAGCTCGTAGGTGAAAATGAAGCAAACAATATGGCAATCAAGAGTATGGAATTTCAGTAAAATTCAAGCATAAAATGAATATTAGATGCAGTGTTTTTCCACCAACGTTGTTTTCAGATTCTACCAACAAAAATGGAACAGGAGAATAATGTCATATATAGAGGAGGATAATTAAACCAACGTTTTCAGATTCAAGCATATGTTTCTCTAACAGCTACTTTCATAATTGCAATACCAAATATACCAACAAGTTCGAAAAAAGAAGAGAAATGTTCTTCTATTTGATGCACCTCAATGCCCAAGCAGTTCAGATGAAATGTTGAAGGACAGGCATCACGACACATTAAGGAACCACCATCACCACAGATATCATCATTACAGTCTTCACGACTGACATCAAAATAATAGTATCCTTGTCGTTCAGACTCAACCTGTTTTTTCCATGCCTCAATCTTGCACATGAACAGGGAAATTTCTCCATCCGCCAGAAATATATTTTGTGAAGGATCCATGAGTTCACTACCAGCATGAAGCTCGAACTCCGATATTGGAAGGATTTTATGACAACAGCTGCAATTAATACCTTCTCTAGTAATCCAGCCTTCCAACATTGTTTTAGTCTTTTGTTGGTTCATATACTTCACTTTTCCATTAATTACCAATACACCCATATCTATCATCCAAGAAAGAATTGTCCGTTTCCAGACATACGGAACGTAGTCTACGGCATCAACTTCTAACCCATTGTGACCACCACGAGCCAATAGGGTGTGTCCACCCTTTTTGTTTATTAATCCTTTGTGAAGATTCTTATGAGATGTGGAATTATAAGAAAATTTTGAGTTTGAAGCCAGTTTACCCTTAACCTGATCTCTAAGATGGCTCTTGTAAGAAGCTTGCTTTACCCTCTTCATTCTGCCCTCCTGGAATTTTTCAGTCTCTTCTGCCTTTCTTCTTCTCTTGTTAACAACTCTCTTCAGTAAAGCAAGGGACTCTAGAGGTACAACAGATTGAGTAGCAGAAGTTCTAGAACTCCTTCCAGAAGAAGTCTTGCCTACCACATTGTTTGTTATACTTAATTGGTTTTGATAAATTGCATAGGCCTTTGTGATTGACCAATAACCACTACCACCTTCAGGAGGTATGTAAACAGAATCCTCATAGTTTCTGCCCCTTCTTGGCCTAAGATCTATTGTCCAACCAGCATATAGAAGTATAGATTTTATCTGTACTCTAAGTTTCTGCTTTTCAGTAATGTGAGATACACCTCCAACCTTTGATGCTTTATTTTTCTTCGAAGATGTTTCCGTACTGGATCTACTCGTTGTTCTCAAAGCAGTTTTGCTCTTTGCAGTGTCTACTACTCTCCTTTTTTCTCGGTCAGGAGAAACAATTTTCTGTTGTTTTTTAGGTTCGCCGGATCCACACTTCTCGTGGATCTCATGTTTTGACCTACTCAATTCATTTTTACTCATTGTGCTAGTCAAATTTGAATTTTCGTCAACCCTTTTAGAGGGAGAAAGAGCTGGTTCATTCAATGTGGCCCGGGCAAGAAAAACAGAGTTTATGCCCTTTGGGATCCTCCGCTTGTATTTCCGCCGAGTATAATATCTCTCAAACCCACCCACTTTATTACTACGTAGGACCCTCAAGGCATCATCAGCTTTCCCTTGCACGTTGTCTTCGGATCGTGAAATGTTAATTTCGGCTCTTCTGTCACCCACGTCACCACCGCTAGTATTATGATGATCCTGGCCCCCGAGTTTCTGAAAATTACCTGGTGATTTCATCGACTTTGTGTTTTCAGCTCCCTCCTTTCCAGCCTTTTCTGGACTTACCTGTATTTGGTTTTCGCCGACTCCAGCTACCTTTCTATTTGCAGGGACTAGGGGATCATCATCGGAACCACCAACTTTGTCTGCATTCATCTCTATTTTATCAGTACTAGACTGCGAAATAAGAGTTTGCGGCGGCTTGTTAACGCCAATAAGAGATTTATCTTTTTCACCTTGTTCCCAAGAATCCAATTTCATCATCATTGAAGGGACCTCAGCATCAGTGTTACCATGCATTGTAACAGACTCTGCCTCAGCAACTTGTTTATTATCAGAAACAGAAATCTCGTCTGAAGCAAAGACCTCCTTTTTCTTCGTCTCCACATCCACCGTCTCATTCCGACCGCCTTCTCCACAGAATGAGCTGTCACCAACTCCACGGTCCACCGCATCTGGGTCCAGCTGCGAAGTACTCGAACATAACTTCCGTTTCATTTCCCTCCTCTTCGTGTTATTAACATCCCTCGGCGCAGAGACGTCATTCCCTCTTCGCTTCTTCACCGAGCTCCTCTTCTTCGCCATCAAGAAATGGAAGAGAAACCCTACCTATCGACCAAACAGAGCCCGCAGTGAATCGAATGCAAGCACACAGGCCTACAGAGCCGAGCGACGAATGATAAGGGATCCCAACAAGCCGACCTAGCCAAAGGAGCAAACACAATTCTGATTCCAAAACAAGAACCAAGAAACAAAACGAAATATTAGTTTAGAAGTCCGACGGAAGCAGCGCATCAAGCAGCGGAGCCAGACATACCTTGAACTAAGGAGATTCCTACCTCAGGGAATTGGTCAGAATGGAGAAAACGAAGATGAAGGCGGCGAATGGATCTGCCGGATTGGATAGAAGGTTTTTGCTGGCCCGAGACCGCGCGGCGAAGTGGCAGAGGAGTGCAGTGCTCAGAATGGCGGCCGGTCAGGTTGCAGTGACGTGTTTCCGACTTACCGTGCTCTGAGATGGCTTTGGGACGGGCACTGCGTAATTATTAATAGGTTAAAAAGATAGAGAGAGAGAGGACTCCAGTTTCCCTCCATCACCAGACTCGTCCGTCTTCGATTTGGCTCCGAATACTATTGGATATATTTGTGGCCCCCCCCAACCAGGTACTAGTTAGGAATCCGGTAGGTACATGGATGAATATAAAACGACGAATAGATTGATTTTGATTTTGATAAATTGACTGAATGATAGTGACTCAATCACGCACACTATTTGTTATTAGTATTGAAGGGTCTGTATTCAATTTATTCTGTCAATTTAAAATTAATTTTATATATTTTTTTATTAATTTTTTAAATATATTTAATATTAATTTAGTTAATTTAATTAATTTGATTAATTCGGTATAGTATTACTTTTTTCATTTACTTTTCACTTATGTAATAATTATTACTATTTACTAGGTTGCCTTGCACTACATGTATCCCGGATGATTTATGGGTAAATATACTTAAAATCTTCATATAAAATTTGAAATTCCGTAAATTACTTTTAAATTCTTAATCTAAAGTTAAATTTTATATTTAGTATCGGTTTCAATCTTAATCAATTCTCGATACCTAATCAAATCAGTTTATTTATTTTAACTTTCTAACACGAGAAAAATTACCATATTACCCTTGTTTGATTTAAAATGCGTAATTACTCCTTTCTCTCCCAACGTCCGATGCATCACTTCGCGACCCCAAATCTCGACGATGCACTCCACCTCTGTGACTCCAAACCATCGGCGACACACTCCCAGGCTTCGTCCCTAAATCATCTCTATCGACGTTGAAGGCAAAAATCAGAGAGGCGGCAGAACCCGACTAAACCATCTTAAACCATTGATCATCGATAAATAAAATTTGTGTGCCCTAAATATCGACTAATTTGTTATTTCTCTACGAAAAATCAAAGCTTTAGTTCATGGATGTTTTAGTTCATGGGTGTTTACGATTTGTGAGATTGAGGTTCAATAAAATTAGGTTTAAGTGTCAGCATCGTAATTTTATGAATAACTTTGTATTGTCTCTTCTTCAATTCAAGGAATGTGAGATATGTACAAATTTTATAGTGATTATCAATAAACTGAGTAATGTACTCAAATTAAATACTCTGATGCCCAAAATCTACAAGGTTGTACTTTAGGGTATGAATGGATAAATTATTATAATTATTGGTATTGTTCATTCTGCTGGCTCAAATAAAATTAGTTTTGATGTTCGAATTATAATTTTATGAGTATGTTGTGTTTTATCTTCTTCAATTGAAGAATTGAAAGATATATGTTAGTTTTGAGTATTGATTATCAATAAACTGAATAATATACTCAATTTAAGTGCTTTAATGCCTAAAATGTTTAGGGTTTATTCTTTAGGGTATGAATGAGTAATAGTTTAAATTTTTGATGTTGTCCAATCTGCAAGCTAGAACAAAATTAGTTTTGATATTCGAAATGTAATTTTATGACTGTGTTTGTGTTTTAGCTTCTTCAATTGAAGAATTGAAAAATATATGTTATTTTTATGTATTGATTAGCAAAAAAAAATCGAATAATATACTTAATTTAAGTGCTTTGATGCATATGGTATGAATTATAAATTATTCTTGTTATTTTAGTGTGGTTGATTTTGTTAATTTAAATAGAAATGGCTTCTGGATTTGTAATTGTAAGTTATTTTATGAATGTGTTTGTGTTTTATCTTCTTCAATTGAATGAATAAATAAGATATGTGGTTGTTATATAGTGATTATCAATAAATCAAATAATATACTCAATTTAACCACTTTGATGGTCATATTTGTTGGACCTTGTGGTGGCTGAAGATTTCAGAGGCTGAAGATTGAATTCTAAAATTGCAAAAACGAATCTACAATCTGGCATTGTCATTCAATAGTAAACATATG
>JBAMIE010000041.1:2171695-2183822 GCA_037177295.1 Kaempferia parviflora | reverse complement strand
ATTTTAAATGTTTTTATAGGATCTTACTATTTTACTATCCTCACGATTCGATTGCAACTCCAATCGATTCAATAAAAGATCGTGATCTTGCGTAAAATCGTGATCTTACAAACTATGATCACATCCATAGTCCACGTGTAAAATTACTCATGACTATGTGTTAATCCGCCAGATCAATGTGCATTGAGTTCTTCGCATATACCCCCGGAGCTATGGTGCAGTGGTAAGAGCATTTAGTTGTCTCTCAGTCACCCACGGTTCGATTCCCAGCTACGGCACATTTTATAGGAATTTTTTCTCTAAATGAGAATCACAACTAAGAGACGCTGGGCTAACCGCCCACCGCGAGTGCTTCCCGATTTACCCTGGTGGTCGATGGGAAACTTCCGTGGGGCCAGGCCGATGACCCCAGAGATAGCCAATGAGGCTAACTGGTTTATCATTTTTTTTTATTAATACTAGTTTACTAGATTTGAAATTTAAGTTCAAATCATCAATTAATCCATTACGAAATTTCTTAACCAATTTCATCAACTAAATTCTAGATTAATTAACTATCCTCAATTCATTACTTAATTAATCTCTCAATCATCCTTGTTAATTGATTAATCTATTAATTTTACATGTTCATGAGCGACGTTCTTCATACAACTTAATCAATTACGAAATCAATAAACTAATTAGCAGTAATCAAGTGGTTAACAGTTAAATCAGTGATAATTAAAAGGCGAGAACCTAACCCTTTTCCCATTTTATTAATTATTGTTTAGTCAATAATTAAACTGATTACTACCCTGGTTATCTCAACAATTAAGGTAGTTATCTAATTACATCAAATAAATCAGTGAGCTAGTTATTCAAACATATCAAGTAACGATTAATTAATTTCATGTCTCCTAATTACTTCCATTGTTCATCGATTTAAATCATACTTTAATGGATCCTAATCACTGATGGATCAATTTATGTTTAATTTGAATGCAACTTGCCTTATAGTTAATCTTGATTACCTTTAGTCAATTTAACATGTTAATCGGTCGAATTATTAATGGATTAATTAGCATATTAGTTAACCTATCATTTAACTCGTTATTCAATCTATTAATTTAATTTGTTAACAAGCTAATCCAATAATTAATCAATCAATAACATTCTTAATTAACTCTTAATTAATTTCACCGATTCTACCCATCATTCAATCCTTTCATGAATCAATCCCATTAATTAATTGTTAACAAAATCAACTTCCCTAACTTAAACAACAATTGCTTGATTAGTCAAACATCAATTAAAATTCTAACTAATCCGGTTATGCCCCCGGGGCTATAGTGCAGCGGTTAGGGCGTTTAGTTATCTCTCAGCTACCCACAGTTCAATTCCCAGTTACGGCGCATTTTATAGGAATTTTTCCTCTAAATGAGAATCGCAACTAAGGGACGCTAGGCTCCTGAGCCGCCCACCGCGAGCGCTTCCCGATTTACCCTGGTGGTCGGTGGGAAACTTCCGTGGGGCCGGACCGACCACCGCCAGAGATAGTCAATAAGGCTCACTGGGTTTATCATTTTTTTTTCTAACTAATCCGGTTACCCATAAAACATTCGTCGACCATTAAACATATGTATTATAATCCGTATAGTGCAGTAAACAAATATTAGAAAAATTGCAAAGCTATCAAACATGATTACTTTCATAGCATGTTAGACCCTAAGAATCCAAAACTAACGTGTACTTAAAGGTTATCAAACATGGTGGATTTCATAATCTCCTAAACCCTAACCGAACTCAACTTCTAGCATACAAAGTCATCATGATACAGATCAAGAAGAAACATGGATAAACCTAAATCTAATCTGAAAATCACACATATATTTTATAATGTTATCATGATTAGAAGTAAGAAGAAACCTAAACCTAATCCGAAACACATAAAATCAACATGTGACTCATTAAGTTAACACGATAAAAAGCAAAAATAAACATAGGCATAACTAGAACAAAAATATGAAGCATATAGAATTAACATATGACTTATTAAATTAGCACGATAAGAAGCAAAAATAACCACAAGTACAACTAAACTAATTTTCAAAATCTTACATATAACTTATAAAATTATCATGAGAAGTAAGAATAAACACAAGTACAATTTAGCCAATTCCGATATGTTAAATGTAACTTATAAAATTGTAATGATGAGAAGTAGGAAGAAACATGCATATAAAGCTAAACCTGAAGTCCGAAATTCACATATGTGACTTATAAAGTTCCAATGATAAGAAGAAAGAAGAAACATAAACATAACATAACTCAACCAAATCTAAAACTTATCTAATCTAACTTGGTATCTATAGACTCATAGTTTATATGAACTAATCAATACATTATATGAGATGATTTCTTGCTAACAACCTCCCCTTCTTCTCCTCTTCTTAGATCTTGAACCCGCGAAATTGAGAACGAGGGAGTTGGTAAAAAAAAATCCAAGGTGAGGAGGCTTGGGGCCGACGATTTTTCCACAATCGCTAATGGTGAAGGAATACACATTAATCCGTCGCTATTAGAGACGGATTAATATATATTCTATTTTTACCATCGACAAATATATTAATCGGTCGCTACTTTTGTTTTTTTTTCTGGCAGAGGGGAAAAATAAATCCTAATAGCAACACTTTACGATGGCCATATTTTTCGTCTCTAATAGCAACGGATTATTTAATTATCCGTCGTTAACCGTGATAGATTATTTAGTTATCCATCGCTAGCAGAGACAAATTACTTAATTATTCATCTCTAACCGCGACGAATTATTTAGTTATCCGTCGCTAGACATTTCCAATTTTTCATCTATAATCGATAAATCCTAACGGTTTGCGATGGACTTGTGATGGATAATCCATCGCTAATAGCGACAAATTAGTTAGTTATCCATCGCTAGATTTGGGATATTAAGGCTCCCGTGCCCGATCTCTTCTCTACGTGAAGTTCTCCTCTCTGCTCTTTGGCGATTTGCTCCGCTGTGCTCTCCTCCCTCCTCCGAGATCTAGTGATGAGAGTTATAAGCCAAATAATAATTAAAAAATAAAATAGACATATCCAAATCTAAAGAGAATTCAATATAATTCCAATCGACGATAATATGCCAAATAACTTGAGGTGATGGAAAAATACATATGGTATAAAAAAAAACTGTCATTCTTCTCTTCGATTGCTCCTCGTCTTCGATCCCCACCTTGAGTTGCTCCTTGTTCTGAAGGAGTTAGCTACATGTCAAGAAGCCTCAATGATCTCAAAATTCGCATGGGTTACCTAATCCGGATTCTACAATGAAAACATGACATGGATTTGTTGCAGTAGAAGAAGAAAGGCAAATCAAACTCGTCAAGCGAAGACCACATCCGAGCGCAATACATATTTTGTGTTTTTCGTTACGGCGCGAGCTTCGTGGAGCATGCACTTGTGCCCGTGGATGTGGAGAAGTGCCATTCCTTCTACTGGAGCAATCTGCGTAAAGACTGTCGTTAGTTCGATATATATTTGATAACGAGTAAACCAAAACATTCGATGAAATCTAGTTGCTATTAGTGATACTTACCTCTGCAACAATCCCTCTTCCTTGATCATAGAAAACAGTTTCACCTCCAACCAAAGATTGCAGGGATTTATCCTTATTGCTGCTCTTTCCGGTAAGATATATTAGTAGGGTATATTGGGTTGTTTGCCCTCCTCCGAGATCAACACTCTCGTCGATATGCCGACCAAACCTTTGGCCCACTGTATATCTGATAGATATAAAACAAGTTGTAGTTTTTTACAAAAATAATCAGGTCTATAATGCATCATCTAATATTGTAGTAAATCAAAGATTTAGAATTCTGAGTCGTGCAATCAGTATGAGTGAACTTTATTGTTCTGCCTATTAAACAACATGCGAAACTTGTCAATGAAGATGATATCATTGCTCCCTCCTACTAATAGGCGTGCCGTAAGGCACTGCTGACATATTTACATTTCAGCCGAGATTGGATTGAAATTTCAAACCATGGAAGCCACTAAAAAAAGGCACTCTAAAGTGTTTTAAAGATGATTTAGATGAAGGCAAAATTTTGCTATTCAACTTCTACAAGTATCTTGTATAACAAAGAGCAAAACTAATATATCTACCAAAAGCATGAAAAGCAATAAACTAAAAAAATGAAAGAAATAGTAAATTTCTTGTTATTACCTGTAAAAACGTATATTTGAATTCAGACCGACGGCAACCTTCCCCTGGAGCTTGATATCATCAAACACTCTTTTCAAGCCCGATTGCCATATGATTTCAGCGAGTAAAGGATCAGTAACTGACATGCGATCATTATCCCTAAAAGCTTCGCCTTTAGCTGGACCCTGGCTTCCTTGGTGAATAAAGCCAAAAGATTCTGCAGCTTCCACGTAGGCCTTTGACTCAATGCTACTGAAGAAGTTTGCTATCTGCAAAAGTATTCAGTCGTAATTATGCTTGAGGTTCATTTCAGACTTCCTTTTAGCAGCAAAAATTTCTATCGAGATAAAAAAGATTTAAAGTATCATTTCATGCAAGAGTTTTCGGTATGTCATTCGGTACCATGTCGTGCTAACATCTGACACAGTTTAGAACACACCAATCAACTGAAATGAGTTTCAGTCCTTTAATTTTCAGTGCAACAAGTTACAAAAATATCCCATAATAACAATTGATGATGATACTTACTGATGCAGAAGAGATGGTCATGCAGGATGAGAACATTGGTTCTTGTAACATCCACCTCATAAATTTTCAAGAACTAGATTAAAAATGGCCCTACAACATCTAGAGTTGAATAGTTCCATCACATATTTATAAATATATCTCAGTTGACCATAAACTTTGAATTAAATTGACATAGTAGAAGCCAAAACACGAACAAGCACCATATGTGCTTTTTAGACTCTAATATCACTCCTTTGCTGTTAGTATTGCTTTGGTTGGATTATCCCCTCTTACACTCCTCTCATTATTGGAGAGAATTGTCTTGTCTTGGTTCTTGACAATACCGGCTGAAATACGCAATGACTATCTCAACATTACCTCCTGTATTGACACAATATAAGTATTCCAGTTGTGCCAAGTGATACTGATCAACACTTGAGCCCATGACACCCATGTTTTAGGAAACTCTAAAGGTATACAAGTCATACTATATATAGCATAAGAGTTTGGCTTTTAAATAAATCACATGCTAGCTAGTGTCTTAAGCACCCATATACACATTCTTGCCTTGACTTATAACTAGCTTTCTTGTTTCTTTGCTTCTTAACCAAACATGATATATTCTTGTTTCTTTGCTTGACCTTAATTTTGTAACATAATTTCATCAACTATGCTACCTTCCACAGCTTTTGAGCACATTTGAGCATACAAGTACAGATTAACATGCAGAAGATAGATAACCATAAATATGTGTAACAAGATTAAAAGATTTCTTAATCCTTGTTTCATTTTTATTCAACCATACACATTATCATCTCGTTCTCTTTATAAAACAATACATAAGAGCGTGATTGAAGAAGCTTGCAACACCCAATTTACTGATAAGGATATGAATGTCTAACTTGGTTCCTTTCTAAACAGTTATAATTCTAATAAGTTATTAGTATATACAATAAATATTAATTTAATTTAAATATCAAAAAAGTTGATATAGTAGTATAAACTTTAAACAATATTGTTATTGTTAATTATAAACTATAAGCAAACTTTACTTCATTTCCAGTTAAATCAAAGTTAACTTGATTTATAGTGAAATTTAAATTAATTAGAACAATAATTTTATAAATAATTTAAGAGTATTAGTTAATTAAGAAAAAAATTTGATTGACTATTACAATAAAATTTAAATATATAAACTTGCTAAAGTTAATTACATAGTTTTCATATAGTTAATTTGTTTGTTATTTATCTAGCGCCCATAACTCATCTCTAGTAAAACTGAGCTATTTCATGAGTTGGATTTGGTATATATGCATAGATAGGTTCTGTTCCTACTAGCCTAAGCTTTCGGTGATAGTTCTCTTCTAGTAAAGCTTTCACATATAATATAAAACGAAAATTGATGGGATAACAATACTAATTTTCATCCTAATGGATGAATCTGGTGATCGTGCTCCCAGTAGTTTGATAGTCACATTCACAGATCATTGACACATTGTAGGTAACTAGATAAAAGAATGAAAAAGACAATAGGAATGAACAACGAAGTCCCATTTCCAAACATCAATACTTGAATTGGTGGAAGCTAAATTAATGGATATAGCATAACACATTGAACTAAAGATTGTAACAAGTTAGCATCAGCAGATGAGGCTTGGATACAGGGTTGACATGAAAGTCATAATGTCGGTAGATTTAATCTAAATAAAATTTCAGCTGTTCTGCTATATTTGAAATATCAATGCAACATGACAGATGATCAGCAATAAAAAAACATCTCGTGCACATTAAATCCGAGACAGGAAACAATATAGAATATGCTACATGAACTCCCTAGTCCACTATACATTCATGAATTGCACAAAATGTGACATTGTTGATTGTGAGAATTCCACCAACACAAACTAACTATTTCAGAAGCTCAGTCTGTTCGCATGATCAGGTTATGCGGTAGGTGTTTAAAAATTGGAACACGAGTCTGATTAGTGCCATCTCCTATCCTTAAATCACTTTTTGTTTTCACAAATCTATTTGTGCTAACATGTTTGCTTTTACATAGGAACGAGTACATGTGATGTGATAAGGCTGTGAGAAGAATGAGTACTCTTTGCACAATGTCTCCTACCCATTATAATATTCCAGAACCTTCGGGTTGTGAAATTAAGAGATACAATGAACTTAGAACAGCCAACAGTGTAACAGTTGCTTTCGAAAAGAAAGAGCAACAAATACAGTAATACTGGGAAACAAGCTAAAGTAGTTGTATGCTCACCAACCTCACCCATGTCACAAAACCAATGTTTGGCACTCTAAATAACTATGGAAGAATCAAATACATATCCAATGTGACAGGGCAGGGATTCTTATCCACCCACAAAGTTCAGGTACAATAATTAATTTCAATGCCCTAACAACCTATCAATAAATGCTTGTTATTTTCCTTATCTAGATCAGGTTAGACTCTTCTACCTAGTATCCTCTATTACATTTCTTCAGAAAATCGGGTGGAATATAAAATCATAGTGAAAAAAAAAAAATCCATTTAGCAGTCAAATAGCCGCACAAAGGCGGATAACAAAAAATTTGGCACTGGATCCTGAGAAGTTCATAATAATAGACGATTATGGGGTATCTTTCCAATTTATTGCATGATTTTCATGACCCGTAACCTGCGCATCTCATTATTAATACGAACTCCAAGAAACTCGTTGTTTCTCGCGATTAGGTTTGGGAAAAACACAGTTTTCTTTGGTTCCTCTTCCATATTATTATTATTATTATTATTATTATTATTATTATTATTATTATTATTATTATTATTATTATTATTTTGCTAAATAACACTCGAACATGCATCTTCAATTCAGAATTTTGTAAGAAAAATCAGTTGGGATTTTAAAACTACAAATTTCAAGAAGAAAAGCAAAAGCGGAGAACAGGAAGTGGAAAAAAGGGGCGGTCTGAGAAATAAAACCGTGAACAAATTGGTGCCCTTGAGGCGGTTGATCTGGAGATCCTTCTTCGGCTTGATAAGCGGCCACCTCCCGCCTATTTCCTTCCCGATCGCCGCCTTCTTTTTCCGCTTCTTCGACTGCTGCTCGTTGTCGCCGGGACTCGCCATGTCCTCAAAGGAAGGAAGGAAGGAAAGACCAAGCAGCAATGAGCCATGGTGTTCAACAGAATTCTTCTTTTATTTGGCTCTATTCACTGAAAAGACCCTTTCATATTCTAATATTGTAAGATCACCGTACAACAATAAGAAATAATAAATATCGGGCAAAATAATATTATTAAAGCAACCTTTAATAATAATAATAATAATAATAATAATAATAATAATAATAATAAGTAAATGAGCTTCCCTTCCGTATATTTATTTTAAAATTACCCTTTAACTCAAAGTTGCCGTAGAAGCAACGTGTAACAATTATCGGTAGTTTCTACGATATAGGATAATTTTATAATTTATAATTTATATTATGTAGAAGTGAAGTTACTCAGTAGTTATTATAACATATAAAATATATATTTCCATACACCAAGTGTTCATAATTTTCTTCATGAATTTAGAAAACTTAGGCATTTGAAGAACAACATCTAACAAGGGAATGTCTATACTCAAATTTTGTACTTTTTCAAGAAAATTTTCAAACTCTTCATCTTTTTGTCGGAGAGTCAACCTTTGAGGGAAAGACACCGGTTTCTTCAAGTTTGATGTGGGAAGACAATCTTCAACCATTTCGGTACTCTCCTCTTCCCATTGAATTTCTTCAACCAAAGGGGAAGTAGAAGAGGATCCTCCGATATTATCGATGGCCTTTGGAGCAGTCACTTGGGGTTCACCCAAGGTCCATCTGCTCCTTAATTCAATGCGGTTACATTGATCCGCCGGCTTGACTTCGGGTTTTTCGGGAAAATTACCATGCTCTCTAGAAGAATTACTTGTTAATTGGGCAATTTGAGTGTCAAACATCTTTGAATGTTTCTCTTGATTGTCCATTCTTGAAGTGAGTTGCTTGATGTCATTCTTCATTTCATTACCTGTCATGATCAGTCCCTCCATCATCTTTTCAAGTATAGTTAGAGCTTGATCATGATTTGTTCCTTGAGCAACTTGATTGTTATTTGTAGAAGTTTGTCCAAATTCTCCTCCATTATTATTGCTATTTCGGTAGGAGAAGTTGGGATGGTTCTTCCAACCCGGAATATAAAGTGGGTAAGAATCTTTCCCATGGTCAAAACATCCACATGAATTACAAGATACATCAATAGAACATGCAAGATTGACTCCTCATAATTTGGACAAAGCATCCACTCTTGCCGCCAAAGCATCCATCTTATCTATATTAAATTTTCCCGGAGCTAGTATGGTTGTACTTGATCTATCCGATGCCCATTGGTGATGATTCATAGAAACACTTTCAATAATATCTTCGGCCTCATCCAAGCTCTTGTTCATAATTCCTCCACCCGCAGCAGAGTTTAAGAAGATCTTACTCTGATAACTGAGGCCGTTATAAAAGGTATGAAGAATTAACCATCTTTCTAACCCATGATGAGGGCATTGGCGGAGCATACTCTTGAATCTATCTCATGCTTCATAAAAAGATTCTGAATCGTATTGTCTTAAACTAGTAATTTGGTTCCTCATGTATGCGGTCTTGCTAGGAGGATAAAATTTTTTCAAAAATAATTACTCACACTGTCCCCATGAATTTATACTGTTGGGTGCTAGGGAATTCAGCCATGCTTTACCTCTATCTCTTAAAGAAAATCCAAATAGCATTAATCTTATGGCTTCCGGAGGTACACCGTTCATCTTCATGGTAGAACAAATTTCATAGAAGATTTCAACATGCTGGTTGGGATCTTCATTAGGTCCTCCTCCGAATTGATCTTGTTGCACCATATGGATAAAAGATGGTTTGATCTCAAAGTTATTAGCTTCCACCGTGGGTCTTGCAATGCTAGATCTCACCCCACAAGCATAATGTGCGGCATAATCTTTTAACGGTTTATTGGCCATGCTGTGATATTCTTGACCTTGCTCTTGATGATTTCTCTGCAAGTTGTGCATTTGATGAAAGGTTATGTCAATTTCTTGATCAAAAGATAATATATTTGTACTATCTCTTCTTCGCATATAAGAGTAAGATACAAGATTTGATCTTTTAGTTTGCAAAGAAATGAATTATTATAGAATGAATAAAATGCAAGAATGTCAGAATGAAATGAAATAATGAATGAAATAAATAAAATTGCAATATGAATGCTAAAGTAAAAGCAATGTAAAAAAGAAAAAGAAAAATCTAGGTTAATCCTAGAACTCTTTACAAATGTTAGAATTAATTCCCGACAACGGCGCCAAAAACAAGATACACCCATAAGTGTATGGGAATATCGAAGTAATATAAAAGATTATCGTATCCACAGGGAATTGAATTCTAAGTACTAGCAAGTGTGCTCACGTACAAAAGCAAGATTTAGCATTGGGTTGTGACAAAGGTTAGCTAACAAAGAAGTACCAAGAAGTAAAAGAATAAAAGGAAAGACCAAATCCTAAAGATATGTCTTGTGTGTGGGGTCCATTGTGTAGAATGATTGATACAAGATTATTGGTTAATTCCTAATTTTCATTCCTAAATCCATAGGCATCCTACATTTGTTATTCCAGCTTAGGTCCCTAATGATAGTAAGAAGAAAGGCTAACTCAGAGAGTCCGGTTAAAGGAATACCCTTGTTACTAGGGCTCCCCGGTCATACGTCTCTAGATTAACGCAAACTCTTCCTAGCATTGAGTTAAGAAAGAATGTCAAGCACAAAGAAAACCTTACACGGTTATTCTTCTTACCGGAATTTCTCCCATGGACAACTATGAGTAGGGATGCCCTCTATCACTATGGCCCCTTCCACACATGTCCATAGGTTACTAATCCGTCCAAAGATAACCATATATCGTGTATTACATCATGTAAAATAGTTTCAATACACATAATATTCCATTGTACAATGACATTCAATTTATGACAAAGGAAATTGTACAATGTTTCAAGATTCTATCCTATGAGATCACATCTATCATTCTTGAAAGCATCTAATCAAATCTTACACAAAGAACTCATCCAAGATTCATCAAACAAGTCATTTATCAATCAAGAACATTTATACAAACATTTGGCATGCCTAATCCAAGTTTACATAATCTAATACATGAACGAATTCAAGAGTTGTTATTAAGAAGGGATTACAACTAATATTCAAGAATATCAATCAATCACTACCTCACAATTACACCCACACACAAGAACACAAGAACTACTCAAAACTCATGGAAAGAAAACCAAGAAAAGGAAGAAAAGGAGCAAGAACTTATCTCCCAACGTCCTTCTATATGAAACCCTCCAAGAATCGCCATCTTCAACCAAATCTTGCGCGGAAATCGCTCTTCGAAGCCTTTGGAAGGCCTTGGAGCGCCTTGAAGCTTTGGTGGTTCACCCCAAAGGGTGAAACCTCCTCCCATTGTAGAAGAGGGGGAAACCCATTTATATAACAATGGCTAAAATCCCGCCACACGGCCGCTCACACCGCCGTGTAGCTTCACACGGCTGTGTGGGGGCTGAAAGTCACACGGTCGTGTAGCTTCACACGGCTGTGTGGGGCTGAAAGTCACATGGTCGTGTGAGCAATACAAGGCCATGTGAGGTTTCGATAGGGAAGAACTCACACGGTCGCGTGCAAGTCACACAGCCATGAGAGGTTTAGATCCGGAAGAAACCACACGGCCGTGCGAGGATCACACGGTCGTGCAGGGTTTTGCTCTGGTGGAGCCACACGGCCGTGTGACCCTCACACAACCGTGTACGGTTTGGTTCGGGTGAGTATTGAAGACAAGTTGCTTCTATAGCTCCGAACTCCTTTAAATCCGCTCCAAAATGTCTGAAAATGCTCCGCAATACACTCCAGCACGTAAAAACTACAAAACAGCAGATATCCGAACAAATAGGTGTAATTATGCTGAAATCAATATAAAAGGAAGTGAAATGGCGCAAATCATACACAAGAATTTCTAAGTGATGTGCAATAATGATACATAATAATAGATACAATCTACGCACATCACTAATACAACAAATTTTATTAAGTGATTAGTGTTGGACTTTCCGAGCCGCAAAAACTGCTTTTTGCATTGCGGAAACCCCGAAAGTCTAAGCCACCGGATCCGTGTGAAAATTTAAAATAAAAATACTTGTACTTGTAGAGCCCTAGATCTACTTTAGATCTACATGAAGGAAGATCATTACCTTCGACGCGTGCCCTTCGAAAATCTCGCTCGTCCACGGTAATGCCGGATCTCCAAGAGTGTAAGGATAACACTCCTCTAAGCGTATCCACACGAGCAATAGAAGGAGAAAAGAACCC
>JBAMIE010000041.1:2104497-2118377 GCA_037177295.1 Kaempferia parviflora | reverse complement strand
ATCTAAACTTCAACTAGTTGTTAGGTCCTACTAACCTAATTGGACTTTCTGCTAAATATCAAGTTCTCTCTGACTTATTTAGGTTTCCTGCCAGTTATTTGGTCTGATCCTCCTAACCTAACTAGACTTCAGCTTGATGTCAGGTATTGATGGCCTGTCAAGTCTTTCAGTCTGCACATTTAGTCCAAGCATTAAAAAACATATGATCTAACTTTAACAATTTGTCATGCATCAAAATCTTAGTTTGATTATTAATATTGACTGCACCAACAGGTAGAATGTGATAGATCCAACTCCGTCGGCTATATCTCCAACCTTAAATAGGTGCCTTGAGGCACCTGATTCATTGATTGAATTTCGACAATGAGGTATTTTCAACTCCGTCGGCTATAACTACTTGCTCTGATATCATTGTTACTAAACTTGCATGAACAATTACAAATATAAACACTTACAATATCTACTATGGCTTATGATCCTTATTTGTGCTTGTCATCGGAAAGACAATTACTACGAACAACCTTTTGTAGGTCACAAACTAAATCCCTCAAGGGCTCGATGTTCTTTACTGATCCAAAAAAAACCAACAGTTAGCAGCCTTTTTACTTGGACACACTCTATATTCCCACATGAGATGAAAAAAAAAAAAAAAAACTAACTGAAGGACTTGAAATAGATAATGTGCTCCAAACAAATTATCTTGCGCCATTGTATGATAGGAGTCAAATTGAAAACACTAATTTAATTAGAAGTCAACAACAGAATGAGAGCAAAGAATGAAAAAAAAAAAAATGAAAGGTGGCACGGTAGAGTCGCCGAACATTGGGAGCTTGTAACAATGAATCAAGTGGAAGCAGATAAACAGAGGAAGAGGCTATCAAACAAAATATATATATATATAAAGTTTCAAATCTTGAGAAATTTGAGGGAAAAAAAAACTCTTTCAACTATATCTTTCCATTTACCTCAATCGATCGTATAAAACAATTGAGATCTTCATACTCAACCGTTTTCTAACATGACCCACCACCGTATCAGTCAGCGGACTGGTACATGCGCGGGTTAATCTGGGATATTTTGTTCAGAAAAATAATTTCGTTGGCACGGCGAAAAAATTTGTGCGGTATAAAGAAGGTACGCTTCCCGTCAAAATGGGAGGCAGAGAGAAGAGGCGCGGCGAGACCTATCGCATCCGGCAGTATCGCTTCTGCCGATTTCTCGCGGGTCCGGTTCGCTCTCCGTCGCCGGCGATCCGAGTTGGCTCGCGGGAAGGAGGGCAGGAGTTTTCTCCCATATACAGCGCCGGTGCCGTGGGGAAAAAAAAAGCGAGGAAAGGGAGAGGTCAAGAGTCGGGGGAGTTGATCTTCGGATCGCGATATGGACGGGCACGGCATCGGAGGCGGTTCGACTCGGAGGAGCATATCGGGGACCAGCAATCTGGGGAGGAAGAAGGCTCCGGAGAACGGCCTGGACGCTGGCCGGCGGAATTCCATATCTCGACCCCTGTACGTTTCTTGTTCCCTCTCTTAGATCTAGATTTCTTCTTGGCCGATTCGGTTTTGGTTGATTTCATCGTCTATTAGTCTGTGTTTAATGTTTATCAATGAATTTCGTCGTCTGGTTTTAGTTTTTGTTTGTGCCTGATGATTTGATTTTTTTTTCGTGAGCTGGGATTATATGATTATTGTGTAGGAGAAAAAATTTCTTTGCTTGCAGTTGTTGTTGTATAGTCTCTTCCGCAAGTCATTATTTTTTTCAACTTGATGTTAAATGATTAGAACGAGGTCTCTTTGTCCGTGCATTGAAGTTTCAAGTTTATATGTCTATTTCATCTTCAAATCACTAGGAATTAGTGAAAAATATGCTTTTCAATTTCTATACTTGTTTTTCTTCTCAACTAAGTTTTAATTGATAAATGTAATGAGCAAAACGGCAAACACCATTTAAAGCGTAAATGGTGAGCCACTAGCTATTGAAAATTCCAGCTCCTAAGTGAAAGATTATTCTGTATACCAAAAGCTAACATATTCATGCTTATGGTAAGGCCTTATGAAATGATCAGTCTAGACTGCCTCAGTATATGGACATAATTTTTATGCTAAAAATGTGCTAATATCAGACAAGAAACTCTCAGAATCAGTAACTGTACAAAAGGATCAGTTTGCCATTATTAAACACGTGCAATGACTTGCTTCTAATGTTTTGCAAACTGTAGGAAACAACCAAAATAAAAACATCACTACTCTGTTTTAGTGTGTTACTCTTTTTGCCATGAAAGTGTAAAGAGTACTTTTTGCCAAGTAGGCAAATTGTTTACAAGATTGGAAACCTTCATCTAAAATATGTTTTCATCATAAGGTAGTTTTCTTACTGGTGTATATTAAAGATGAAATCTATGATTAAAAATATAATATAACTATTATAGTTAAACTAAAGAGAGACAATCATAGAAAGCTAATGGGATGCTACTGAGGGACTCTTATGGCATCGGTCAACCCTAGAATTGCATTCACACAATTTCCTAGAACCAACAGAACCAAATATTTCTCCTGTGTGGCATTGGTTCAGTAGCTCATGTAATCAAGGAATTGGCCCACATAATTTATAAAGTTTGGAAGGCATGCTAAAACTGGAGCAATCCAAAACCAACCAAAGGCTGCAAACAGGTGATGTAATAGAAGATGGTTCACATATTCTGGAGCACTATGTCATAGTGGATTTGTTTTTACTTATTTAAGCTTCTTCATGGAAAAAAAACTGAAATAACATTTTGCAATTGTTTGGAGCACACCAATATGTTTTCTCCATGAAGCATCAACCTCCTCAAGCTTAGCAAGGAGTAGGAAGAATGTGCCGGTTATACGATCTCTTTCAATGAGCCAGTGCAGTTCCTCAATAGAGGAGATACCAAGAGGCCGAGTATCTTAATGCAACTGTAGTAGCTTAACTAAAGGAACTCAATTATCAGAGATAATATCTAAGTTATTGCTAAGACTTGATAACCTGTTGCATCTGGCACCTCAACGTTAGAGAGCAATTGAGTAATCCTATCATCAGGACTGTAGTGAACCACCCATTTTATCCTTCCAAAAAAAAATTATCGCACCATCTCCCAACTTACATCAGCAAGTAGTGGTCATCTTAATGAGGTCATTGACAATCCTTGACCATCTTGAATTAGGAGTTGTGATTAAATTTTATTGGGAATGAAAGGATTTTCCAAAGAAATAAAACAGGTTTAGGTAAATTGCAAGCTTATCACCCATCACAAAGGTTCACACTTGGAGATCAATTACTTGTGGTTCATTTTCCTCTTTAGATGATATTAACTGAAATCTGATTACTTTGCATTTGATCCCTATGGTTTTGTGAGATCCAGACAGAGCTTTGCCAACCCATGGATCTTTATAACTCAACGTGGAAGTTTGAAAACATGCAAATGGTAAAGAGCTAATGCTCAGAAGATGCTGCTAAACAGTTCGTCTTTTCCAGATATAGAGAAGAATCTTGCTTTGCAACTGGTCAACATTGAATAAAAGAAAAATATTTGATTTTTATCAATTCAAGTAGGCTAGCTAGAAGCCCCAATCACAAATTAACAGATGCACTTTTATATGTTGAATTAGTTTCTTCCTTGCACTACCATATCTCACTATCGAAATACATCTACAACATTCCAAATCTTAATAATACAAATTAGGTAATTAATTTTTAAAAATTTTAAGATTTATAAGATCTTAATGGTTGGTTCGAATCCCCGGGGGAACATTCCCTTGGAGAATAAAATCCCTCCCACCTAGAGAGGTTGCTCGGTCACCGTGATTTACTCTTTTCATTTCACTATGGGGCCGGGCGTGAGGGGTGAGCGAGTCAGCTTTTCTACATTAATGGTAGGCTCTCCGCTTTAGTTGTATCTCTAAATGAAATTTCTAAGATGACAATTGATTTATTTTAGAATAGTTGGGAAATTTTCAATAGAAATTTTATTTAATTTGACAAAATCTAAACTACGAAATTCTTTTTTAAAAAGTTTTAAGAGTTGTGATCTTATTTAGGTAGGCTTTGCTCTTTAAGATTGGATAATTTAGGAATGTAGAAATTTTATGATAGAAATTTTACTTAATTTGGTTTATGTTCTTAATTGTAATTTAATTTATTCTTGGTTTGATTGGGTCCTTTGGGTTATAGAAATATTCCCCCCTTGTATGCCTTTGTTTTTTTTTAAATTTTGTTTGGTTTGAATTTTGAAGTCTTAAATAGGACTGCAATCCCCCCATCTTATTCATTTTTTTCCCTAATAATATTTCTCTTTATGAGTTTTCACTTTCTGCATTAGTTTGTTTTTTTTTTTTTTTTTGTTTGAGATTCTTATACCTCATGCTAGGTCAATTTCCCCAATTTCCTGTGACTTCTGATTTGATTTTGGTGCTGCATTAGCTAAGTACTATATCACAATCCTCCCAACTGGTCTACTACTATCATTATCCTTGAAGATATTATTGAAGAAATTTTTGTAGACCATCTAAATAGTATGTTCTATATGCTTTTCGTATAAGATAGTCTTCGATGTTCTTGTGTATTCCTAGTAGAATATTTATATTTCTCTACTTTTGCATACCAAAATTTTTTAGAAAAAGAGTAACATCTTTTAACTCGAGGGTCTATGATTTATTGATGTTCTTGATTGTACAAGTAAATGAAAACAAAGTGGATTTTACATATGCACATGGGGCGACAATGTTTCTTTTTATACTCCAAATCTGAATCATCACAATTTACCTTTTTCCTCTATTCTGAAGGTGAAACAGAATGCGCTAACAAGATTTATTTTCCATCATCAATAAAATTTGTTACAAAATGTTTCATTCTACGAAGCATTTCATGTATCTTAAAGAAAATTTGAGACATTCACATAAAAAATATGCACTGTACTTATTATTTTAATTTTGATTATCTTTTCTGTCAGTTGATAAGTTAACTAACTATGAATATTATGTTTACATAATTTTGCAATGAAATGTAATTTTTACATTGTTTTTGAAATTTAAACCTGATGAAACAGAACTATGAGCGGAGAGAGAACAGTGAAGAGATTACGTTTGTCTAAGGCTTTGACTATCCCTGAAAGTACAACTGTGTATGAAGCTTGCCGTAGGATGGCTGTACGAAGGGTTGATGCTGTCCTGTTGACAGATTCAAATGCATTACTTTGTGGAATTCTTACAGACAAGGTTCATCTATTTTCAGCATGAGTTTTAGAAAACCAAGGCAATATATCAAAGTTCATATTATTGTTTACTTTTTTATTTTGTGTTCTTTTCTGAAGGATATTACCACAAGAGTCATTGCTAAGGAGCTAAAACTTGAGGAAATTCCAGTGTCAAAAGTTATGACCAGAAACCCAATGTTTGTTCTTTCTGACACACTTGCTGTGGAAGCTTTACAGAAGATGGTACAAGGTGTGTGATCCTCAAAATTTGGCTAGATACTCTGATGTTCTAATGTTGAAATTCTTTTGAGTACAATTTCAACCTTGCTACTTGTAGGAAAGTTCAGGCATTTGCCGGTTGTAGAAAATGGTGAAGTCATTGCTTTGCTTGACATTGCAAAATGTCTATACGATGCAATAGCACGAATGGAGAGGGCTGCTGAAAAGGGTAAGGCCATTGCAGCTGCAGTTGAAGGGGTAGAAAAGCATTGGGGGACTACTACCACTGGTGTGTAGTTTCAATTTCTTATAGACAATTGGATATTTGTCTCATCATAGCTGGTCTCAAATAAGTTCCTTCTCATATGTTATTCCTCAAGAAAAAAATAGATGTGTTTATTACTTTTAGTAAATTTGATATATTCAGGTCCCAACACATTTATTGAAACTCTTCGAGAGCGGATGTTTAAGCCATCTTTGTCGACCATCCTTCAAGAGAATTCAAAGTAGGTAATATTCTCTTGTAAAATTGCATTCTTATGTAATGAAAAGTGACATTCATTTGCAAGTAGCCTAGTGGTATATGTGTTGAAGAAGATGAAATGATATCATTAACTGATGGTGGAATCTTTTTCTAGGATTGTTACCATCGAACCAACTGATTCAGTGTTAACTGCAGCCAAGAAGATGCTTGAGTTCAAAATAAGTTCGGCAGTTGTAACAATTCAAAATAAACCTCGGGGAATTCTGACGTATGATGTTATCAATCTTATCTTGAACATTCTTGTTCGGTTGTGTGTTTTTTCTGAATTTTTTTCCCCTTCTTTTTATCAGTTCAAGAGACATTTTAATGCGTGTAGTTACCCAGAATCTTTCACCAGAATCTACTCCTGTGGAAAAGGTATCTTATTGGTCACATGTTTTTTTTCTTATTTTTGGTTCTCATAAGTTTCTATTGCTTGTGACTATTTTTTTGTTTTTTTCTTTGGCTACGCCATTCTCTTTCTGTCCTCTATTTGACCATTTGGAGTCATCTTTTTTTCCTAAAATATGCTTAGTGCAATTCCAAATTATCCATAATCCCTAGTACAAAGGAAATCTGCTAAAGACATACTTAGCTAATTTGCTAATCTTTATATTTAGGTCATGACTCCAAATCCTGAATGTGCAAGGGTTGACACAGCAATTCTTGATGCTCTTCATACAATGCATGATGGGAAATTTTTACATTTACCTGTTGTTGATAAAGGTAAATTACCCGTGTGAAAATCAAATGTCTTACCTTGATTTTGACTGATTTAGTTTGTCTCCTTGAACAGACGGGGACATTGTTGCAGTTATTGATGTTATTCATATTGCCCATGCTGCAATATCCACTGTAAGTTATTTATGGACCTTTTTGAGATATTTTTTTTTTTATGTTTTTTCTATTATATTTGACTACTTAATTGCTGAACTTTATTAAACAAACAGAAGTGAGATATCACTTATCAACATATACTTAAATGCCAGGCTCCTCCAATCCTATTCCCTCTTATTTTCTTGGTCGATAAATAAATCATGGTTATCTTTGGCTGTGATTGTTCTCATGGATGACTGTAGTGGGTTCTTCACTGCCTGGAAAAGACCAAGTTAAATTTTTTCCCCCTGATCAAATGTTATACTGTGGTCTTAGTCATTTAAACAAAGCAAGTTTTAGTTGCTGGATTAAAATTTCATAGTTGCTTGATTAGACTTTCATAGGTCAAACTATATCTGAGTTCTGCCAAACCTGTTATTTGCATTTCTAATCATAATATTTGCCAAAGTTTGTCTAAATCAGCAATAAATTAGTTGGTTAGAAAACTCATTTAGTAAATAGGCAACCATCATCAATGTTCTTATGAAAATTTGGTGAATATTTATGGGTGGTATTGAAAGGTTTTCTGTTGCAAACTAGCCATGATTCTCATAATTGTCTCCTCATGAAACCTGAGCACGGTGGTTCTTAAATGTGTTTGAATGCTTTGATGTCTCACCAACCTATTGTCAAGGTGGTCCACTTTTTCATTCAACAACAACAACAACAACAGCCACCCAGCCTTATCCCACTAGGTGAGGTGGCTTTCCACTATTTTCATTCAAAGAATCTAAATATAGATTATAATTTCTTGAATGCAAATGAATATTTAATTTTAGTTCCGTAGTCTATGGATGATTAGCTTAACTTCTTTGCTTAACTCTTTTAAGTAGCAGCTTGACAGCCTTAAACCCTTGCTGGATTATTGGAAATGTTTCATTAGTTAGCTAGACGTTTATACAGGATGTGGCACTTTCTTTATTCTGTTGCCTCTTTATCTTCCAAACTGCTCCTGATATGATTTTCATTGAGATAAGGCTTGGTTGTTGTAGTTTTCCTATATTCTAATCATCTTTGTAGGCTGGAAGCACAGGTGCAGCAAACGAAAATGCAAGTGCCATGATGCATAAATTCTGGGATTCTGCTTTGTCTCTCGGACCTTTGGATGACGAAGATGATTCTAGAAGGTTTGCTTCATGTTCTTTATTGTACCGATATCAAATTCCTCATCATAACTCATACTAAGCCTGTAACGCAGCGAAGGATCTTTGAAACTTGCATCAGAAGCTGGGGACACAGTTAGATCATCTGCTTTCTACCCGCCTTCAGGCTTGTCAACAATATTCGGCTTTAAGCTTCCGGATAAACAGGGAAGAATGCATAGATTTAACTGTGGTAAGCAATTTGATCAAAATTTAAGAAACAGATTCACTACTGGAAACTCTACTGAACCTGATGCTTACTGCAGAAACACAGAGCTTGACAGACCTTATAACTTGCATACTCCAAAGGGTTGGTGGTGATATAGATAAAAACCATCTCCCACAGATACTGGTATCTTCTTTACCCATTAGCTAATTGTAGCAATCAGGCATATTTATCAATGAGATCTTATCCTTGATGATCTCTACCTAGTACGAAGATGAGGACCACGATAAAGTTATTCTTGCATCAGATAGCGACCTTGTGGCAGCAGTGGACCATGCTAGACAAGCTGGTTGGAAGGTAAAATGATGATGCTAAGTTAATCCATCATACGAACATCCAAAATTTACTTTGGGATTGCTATTCTAAGCTTATCCAGCCACTGGCACTTTGTTATAGTGAATACTTGAGCTATTTGTTATAATTCTGAAACTTTCTTTCTGCTCTAATTTTTTATTTGAAGGTAAACAAGCTGACATGAGGATAACTATTATAGGAGTAAAAGTGGCATGACACAACATATAATCCGTACCCTTCTGATCTAGAAATTGAAACTTTAGGCATAAAACAATATTTTTGAACTTGATATTAAGACTAACAGGCCATATTCTCACCGGAAGCTCCTGTCTTTATTGCAGAGTTTGAGGTTGCATTTGGATTACACCGGCATGGACGGGAGGAAGAAAGGTCGAGGTGGATCAGCCACTGGGAATCTGGAGTATGCACAGAAGGATGCCTGGGCAAGCGCATACAGCACGGTGGCTGCAGGAGCAGCATTAATTGCAGGTATCGGAGTCATGGCCTATTTGAAAAGGTCAGCATCGTAGATTAAACACTATACGTCAGGATCAATTATAAACAACATTCTCTTGTAAGAATTCAAGAAATACGAAGAGCGATTGAATAAAGCACTACGAGACACGTATTGTGATTATTTATCCTGAAGACGGGGGAAGTATTTGAGGATTGGCGTTACTACAAGTTCAGACTGTTTTTTTTACCATTTTTTTTTTTTTTTTTTTTTTTTGCCTCTGTAATATACATGTCTTGTACACGTTTTGCAATCATAAACAACATTCTCTTTCTTTTAAACATGTGTTCGTCAATTCATTATTTCGTTATTTGAAATATGAATGTTAATGGTTGGCAAAGGTGGTAAACTAGCTAGACGCCATGGTCAACTCAGTCCATGCGAGTTTGCACGACCAACCGGAAACGAGCTCAGCGCAGTGTGCACTGTGCTCGACTCGATCCTTGTTTAGGCCATGCTGAAGATGGCGTATGCCTAGGTTCTCTCACTTTTATTCGTTCAAAGATCAAAATAGTAATTTGTCATTTGTCTTCAAAATATCAAAATACTTGTAACAAGTTAAACATTTTGAGCTTATTTCTTTTTATTTTTCCACTAACCCGTCGAGTTGAGTTAGCCAGCGCCAACTAGCCAAGCCAAGGACAGTGCTGATCCAGATCACGTTTTATATACCATCGTTTCCCCCGTTCAAGAAGACACTAGTGGTGTTTGGTGTTTGGTGTTTGGTGTTTGGTGTTCAGCAATCTGGTTCAGATGAGGTTAAAGATGTGTTAAATGTCGAGTAGGTGTGGCAGGTTTTGTTAGGCACATACATTGGTGATAGAAAGGCAACTTATTAGGTAGGGTTAAGAAATCCATCATAAATTTTTGTACGAGTTTTTAAATGAATTGTTATAAAGAAACCTCTTCACGAAATTAAGAGCAAAGGCAAATTTTTTAAAACATCTCCGCTACTAATTTGCATCTCACGAAGTCTATATCCATAACATGTACAAAAACCTAAAAGCAATTAAATTGATTTTACAAATGCCTCGAATCATATATTCCTATCGTAACATGTAAAACAGGGCCCATCTCAAGGGTTGCTGAGGCGCAATAATAAGTAAAAAAGAAATTAGGTCTTTAATATTTTTTAAATCTTTAAAAAAATTTCTTTCACTCTTTTTAAAATAAAATAATTATTTTTTTTAAATTATATAAAATTTAGTTTTTTGGATTATTAAGATACAAAATTAATTATTAATTTTTTATATTTAAGTTTTGATAATAATTTTTTTTAATTGATAAAATTGTTACATTATTTAATTTTTTATAAGAATTGAGATATTGTTTAACGTAAATAAGACTTTATTAATTTTAATTTTGAAAATATTTTTACAACAACTACACTAACTAACAATTATGGTCAATAATATTCTATAAGTTAATCATGCCTACATTGGAAAAAAATAATTTTTTTTTATAAGTGAATATCTCAAGTGTTGTTTTTAGTTTTAGATTTATTATGTTTTTAACACTTTTAATTCTAAAAATAAATCTAAATCATACCATATAACATGAATAAAAAGTTTTCATTCAAATATTTTATTTAAAAAAGTATTATCAAGTAATTTTTATTGATACAATCGACCTCCAGGATTTTAATATTTATTTGATAATATATTTAATGAAGTCTAGGCAGGTCAAAGTTCACCGTATGACTAGCAAGGGTACCGAATGGCAAGTCCTAATTACGGTTAGGCAAGGGAAGTCATAACTGTAGTTAGATAAGGAAAGTCCTAGTAGCGGCTAGGCAAGGGAAAATCTTAGAGGGAGGTAACCCTGGGTCCTAATAAGTGAAGCCAGATGGTGAAAACCCTACGGGGAGGTAACCTTAGGTAACTAGAAGTCTTGAAGGAGTGAACTCTAAGTAAGATTAATCGAAAGGTTTCCGTTCGATCGTGCGCAGTCGACCGGACCAGCAGATCATGGTAAACCTAAGTTTAGTTTTACTATAGTATTTTGCATTACCATTATTGTTGGCTAATTTAGTATTGTAGGAAAAGTCTTAGTGGGTCAGGTGATCGGACACTGAGCAGTAAAGTCTAAATAGGTTTGGAGAATCAAATGTTTGGCATGTAGGTTGAGGTAAACAACAGGAGTACTGGAGCAACAGGGAGGTCGTGTCTCGAAAGGGACAGACTCTTGGTCGCTGGTCCAACTGAAGAAACTAGGAGGTTTCTAAATTGAGATCAAGACAGTGTTGGTGCAGGGAACACCAATGATTGAACCCGAGTTTTGATAATGACAAAGTGTTCTAAGTTAAGTGATATTGTCGTGCTAACAAGATGAACTAATTGGTGTGAAAGAAAGTCCTAAGTGATCTTAGATAGGTGAAAAATTCTAGGGGTGGTAAACCTAGGTCATACGGGGAGGTAACCTTAGGTTGTAGAAAACCCTAGTTACGGCTAGGCAGAAAGAGTTGGCAAGTCGAGGACGTTAGGCGGGAAATCCTACGGGTTAGGAATCGGATGTAGGTGGAAGCCTAGGAGGTCGCGAACACCATGCAAGAAATCCTATGGTCGAGGACCCTAGGTTGAAGTCCTAAGTCTCAATGCTGAGCAAAATTTTAAACTGTCAGGAGGACCGGTTTGGCAACAAGTAAACTCTCCTGAGAGGAGCAGGTGAGGACGTGTTCCCCGTTGAGGGAACAGTAGGCGTCGGCCTGACTAGGATTTTGGTTGAAATCTAAAAGTCAAGATCGGATAGTCCCTTGATTGCCAAATTATTTATTATTCATATATTATTATGCTAACTTGGTATTGCAGGGTATATTTGGTATTTGGACAATATGAATTACAGGAAAGTAAACTGGACAAAAAGACCTCAGCTGTACCGAGGAGCCTCCAAGGTAAGGGAGGCACCTCGGGTGGTTTTGCCAAAGATGCCTCGGCGCAGAAGGCACAAGGGCACCTCCAGTGGACGGAGGCACCTTAGTGCAGACTCGAAAGTGCCTCAGAGCAGTTGGAGGTGCTTCCACGCAGATAACTTTTGCAGGATAAGGGTTTCACCGCCGATTGCCATATGGAGGACTCGAGGCGCCTTTAGATGCTTGAAGGTGCCTCCTGTTGGGTTGTAAGGTTGCAAACATAGTCCCACATTGAAAATACATAGGAAAGATTATGGGTTTATAAGAGAAAAGATATTTTCATTGGTATGAGCCTTTTGGGTGAGCCCAAGAGTAAAATCATGAGGGCTTAGGCCCAAAGTGGACAATATCATGTCATTGTGGAGATATCTAAATTTCTTTTGGACCCAACAATTTATATCAGAGCTTGGACTGCCAAAAGGACTAACCGCTGACTGTGCATAAGAGTAATGATCCGATCGAACTATGTGGATAAAATGTTGACCTCTAACAAAGGATTGGGAGCTCCCATATCTGAATCTGGAGGACCAGACACTAGGCAGGAAGTCCTAGTAGGTCGGTTGGACCGAGGGGCAGGAAGTCTTGGTGGGTCAAGAATCAGACTTGAGGGGGTCTGTGGTCCTTTGTTTGAGGGGGGATTGTTGGGTTGCAAGGTTGCAAACATAGTCCCACATTGAAAACACATGGGAAAGATCATGGGTTTATAAGAGAAAGATATCTCCATTGGTATGAGGCCTTTTGGGTAGAGCCCAAGAGCAAAACCATGAGGGCTAAGGCCCAAAGTGGACAATATCATGTCATTGTGGAGATATCTAAATTTCTTTTGGACCCAACACCTCCGACCGGATAAAATTTGACTTTTCAGTGTTGATCCAAAGTGAGCTGGAGGCGCCTTCAACACCCTATAAAATAAGTGTTCGGCCAACTTTCAAGGAACAACATATTCTAATGATATTTCTACTATGCGCTGCTTAAAAGACGATCTGACGACTCTGCGACGCGATTCCGATGACCGAAAGCAAGATTCTTAAAATCCTAAGTCGTCGGTATATTTCATTTCTGTACTTAATTTATATTCCTGTAATTGACTTGTGTATTTGTAATTCTTCGAATTGCTAGTAGATTTTCTAAAGTAAACACTCAAAGAGTGTGGGCCTTGGAGTAGGAGTCGTCACAGGCTCAACACCAAGTAAAAATTTGTTATGTTAGCATTGTATTCTCTCTTCTCTCTCTATCCTTATTTCCACTGCATTTATCTTCGATTACTTTAACTCGATTGTTTTTATCCATCCTTACGCCTTTTTTTCCAGTTTTGCATATTCATCGTTGTGCCGTCTGTCGATATTGGCAAAACTAGATATTTTAAAAATTTTATTGTTATTCTATTTATTTATTTTATTACTTTTTCTCAAAGTTAATGCAACAACGCGAGTTATCCTCTCACACTATTAATCCAAGATCAAGTCTTGGTACATTCTAGTTGTTTTTATTTTTGTAAGATTGTTAAATGACCCATCAGGAAGGTATTTGGTCAACCTATTGAATCTCCAATGTCTACTTCACTCACCAAGACTTTTCATCAAGCTTCACTCACCTGGACTTTCCCTTACCTAACCTCTAGTTAGGACTTTTCCAGTCAAGTATTAGGTCAATCTTGACCTACTTGACTTCTATTCAATAATTGTTGGTGCAATTGTCCTCAGGTCAAGTTGACCATGTTGACTAAGCTTGAGTTGAGTCAAGCTTGAGTCTCTATTTTGATGTTTGACATGACAAAGGGAGATTGTCGGTGCAATTGTCCCTGGACTAAGCTTGAGTTGATTCAAGCTTGTGTTTCGATGTTTGACAATAAGGAGATTGTTGAACGAAAGTCAAGTAGGTCACGATTGACTGGATACTTGACTGGAAGTCCTAACTGGAGGTTAGGCAAGAATGGAAGTCCTGACGAGTGAAGTCAGGCAGTTGAGAA
>JBAMIE010000041.1:2076197-2096463 GCA_037177295.1 Kaempferia parviflora | reverse complement strand
AAATAATTTCAGTAACCTAATTTAACTCATTAATTCAATGTAATTAATATAATTATCTAAATTAAACTAATTAATTTAATTTATTTAATCTAATTAACCAAATTAAACTAAGTAATCTTATCCATGTAATTACCTTAACTAACCTAATTAGTCTAATTAATTCAATATAATTAATCTAATTAACCAACTTAACACAACTAATCTAATTAACCAAATAAATCTAGCTATTTTAATTAATCTAATTCAATTATTCTAATTAACTAAATTAAATATATTATTTTAATCTATCTAATTAAATGAATTATCCTAACTAATCTAATTAACTGAATTAAACTAACTAATCTAAATAATCTAAATAATTATATTTAATTAATCTAATTGTTATATTAGTTGAATTAAACTAAATTAGTTGACTTAGATTAGTTAAATTGAATTAATTAGATTAGTTAAATTGAATCCTTAACCTATACCTTATGCACTCTCTTTCATATTAGGTCTATGTTGGGAATAATATGATTTATATCAATCTCATACATGAGAATTTTTATCAATTCTTTCTTATTACATTGTAACATCTTCGATGAGCCAAAATAAATAATGGATAACATATTTGAACTTCTTGCAACCTCTGAAATCCACAGGAATTGAAATAAGTACAATCGGAGTTTTCTAGGTCCATTAGTGAGTTTTGACCAAAACCCACTAATAGACCTAGAGAGCTCCAATTGCATCCATTTCAGTTTCTGTGGGATTTAGAGGTTGCAAGGAGTTCAAATATGCTATCCATTATTTATTTTGACTCCTCGAAGGTGTTACAATGTAATAAGGAAGAATCTACAAAAATCCTATACGTGGGCCTGATATGAATTGTATCAGACCCAAGTTGAGCCTGATATGATTACAGCAGGGTTACTTTACACATCCACGATGGACGACCACTGTGGGCGACTTTGCATGGAAGGCATCTTCCATTCAATGGGAGGTGCCTCCCATATAGAGAGTCACCTACGGTGGTTACCCACCGTGGGTGTGCAGGGTATCACCCTGTTATATATATGGTTTTGATATCCTGCCCATTTATCCCACACACTCTGTGTACATTTAATTTTTTTTTAAATAAAATTTTTTTCGTGCTTAATAGTATAACCCAACCCCTAAATTCTAAAGGTAAAATTTTATTGGCACAACTTAAAGTTTAAAAAAAATAAGCAAAAAAAAACGATCGAGGCACCTCAGATCTTGATAGGTGAAGGGGTGTCCACGCTAGGCATCCACGGTGGGTGTGGAAGCTAAAATGTCATGTACATATATTTACCCTAAGAATCTTACGTTGTACATTCAGTGAATACCTAATTTTTTTTATTTAATACTATAATCTAATTTTTAAACCTTAAAGATAAAATCCTAAATGGCATACCCCTAACCTAAAAAAAAAAATAAACAAAAAACTCAATAAATAAATAAATAAAATAAAACACTATCATGCAACATTCGTCTGTGTGTATATATATATAGAGAGAGAGAGAATTTACCCCCGCACACAAATCTAGTGTGCAGAGTATCATTTTCTGATATAGAATTCATGCGACTCTAGGCATTTCAGAACGTTCGGATCACTCTTAGGTGTCCCATGTGACTTTTGACTGAAAAGGTACTAAAGTACTTAACTCTAATAAGAACAACACCATTAATACTATAATATTGGATTTCAAAGAACAATATTATTTTGGTGTTGCATTTCAAAAATTAACATGACTATGACGTTGATTTTCAAAATACTATATCACAATGATGTTGATTTTAGGATTTATGTGGTAAAAGGCAAATCACTTGCCCCAACGCTCCCGATGAGAACCAACCTCCAATTGAACCAATCCAAAATGAATTGGCTCTCAAATTGAACCGAACCGACTTTTAAATTGAACCGGCCTTTAAGTTGTTAACTCCTCTCCAAATTGAATCGAGTTGTGACCGTTGATGGCTTGAGGAGGTGAACCATTGATGGCTTGAGGAGGTGAACCGAACCGACTTTTAAATTGAACCGGCCTTTAAGTTGTTAACTCCTCTCCAAATTGAAGTTGTGAACGTTGATGGCTTGAGGAGGTGAACCGACCTCCACTAGGTGAACCACCTCTCCTTAACCCTAGTATTGAGTTCAATTAGATTGGTTCAAGTCCTAATCTATGACTCATCCTTGATTCCCTGTAAGATAAGAACATATTCACAATTTAGAGATAATACTAGAAAAAATTGTAATGAACTTGATATAAACTATTGTAAAATGTGAAATGAAGTAAGGAATTAAACATACAAGAGGATTAAAACGTCAAAAATGAGAGTAAAATAAGATGGAAAAATTATAAATTCTATTATAGATGAATTTTATATTTTAAATCTCATAGGACACAATTCTAACTAATAGATTCGTCACTATCTATCATAGTACATTGGCAATTCTCTAGTGATTTCCTAAAATACATTATGGCCTCACTAACATTTTTTATGTATATATATCATTATATATCAAAATGGTAATAACAAAAAATTTTAAAACTTCATGTATTACGACAGAGGAGATAAATAAAAACATATGGATTTTGATATTCATTTAATTATTTATTTTTCTATAAAATTATTAGTACGCAGCAACGAATATAAAAAAGTAAATAAATATGAAAAAAATTAATATAGACAAACTGCAACCATTTTACATAGTTAACAATCTCTTGTTACTACTCCAAAGCCTATAAATTTTCGTTAATTCCAGTATCTTTTTCCTCTTTTGAACACCGTCTAGAGGCGAATAAATCTCTTACGATCCATATTGCCAATATAAACAAAAACAGACAAGATAATGCAATTAAATAAAAATAATAGAAAAATAAATTATTGAAATGGATGACTCATGGTTGTTGTAAAACGTTGAAAATTTACTCAAGGAAATCTTGGAATGTAGCAACACTCTCCTCGAAATCTTCACAAGATCTACTTACATTAAATTTTCTGCTTGATTTTGACCAACTAAAATTGCTTCTTGGTAGACTAAAATTGTCAATAGATAAATCTTTCATTAAGTTTTTTTTAATTCCCAATATACCACATCAATGCCACATCAAATGTAAAAAAACCTATTATGTCATCTCCAATCATTAAATCTCTCAATAAACTTTTTTTAATTTATTTTTTAATTATTTTAAAACATCATACATGTAATATTTATTATTAATCATTATTAGCTAAACTTTCAAAAGAAAAAAGCAGGTTTGAAAAATCAAACCTGCTCTTGAACTACTCAAACCTCCCTTCTTCAATCATTCAAGCTTTTTTCTTTAGCTTTTTTAGTTTTATAAACCTCCAACAAAGCTTGCATTGGAGATGCCCTTATACATACCACCTCATTTGAATCTGAACCTGTTCTGCCATTAATGACTGAGTTTTAGAAAACTAAAATATCACTGGTTGACTAAATAAGATAAAATTTAAGATATATTCTTTTGATGTCACTTTAGTCAATTAAATTATATTTTCTTATCAACTAACCATTTTAGACTACTAAAATGCTATATTTGATCGACCAAACTGGATAAAATTCAAGACATGCGCTTGTAAAGCAATTTTGGTTGACAAAACTCTTATTTTTACTTGACCATCCATTTTAGCCAACTAATTTACCATTTTTTGTTGACTAAACTGGATGAATTTTAAGGTCGTGGATTTTATTTCCATTTTGGTTGACCACATTGTTACTTTTTATCGACTAACCATTTGGGTCGAATAAAATACTAATTTTGGTTGGTTAAAGTTTTGATTCTAGACAAAATATATTTATTTTAATTTTCACATTGTGAGGTTGAAACCTTCGATTTCTAAGATGAAACCCTTGCTTTCTATCGATTGAACTAAACAATCTATTACTTAAATAGACATAATTTTCAAACTTCAAATGTATCATTTGAACTTTAGCTTTGCTTAGTATTTTAACATACTAGGACTTTTTGTGCCCTCGTCTCTGAAATTTTACTATTGTCCAACCTTATCACTATCTTCGACTTACCTAGCCACACTACCAGGACTTCTATTTACACCCAAATCAAATTCTCTGTCTCAGGATATCTGTGGCCCCGTATCTCATTGTCGATCAGACGGACGTGGCATCCTCGAGATGTGTACAACATCCTCGTGATGTGCACAACATCCCTTGAGAAATAATCTGATCCTTTCGATCGGCAATGGGACACGGGGATATCCTGGGACAGAGGATTTGAACTGATTTACACCACGTCACTACTAAGTCTTTCACTTGCCTCAGGGCTTCCACACCAGAGTTCACTCCTCTTAAACTTTTTCACTTGCTTAAATTTGACTCATACAAGACTTCAAACCTGCTAGAGTTCACTCCTCCAGGCACTGACCTAGAGTTCACTCATCCAAGACTTCATATATGCTTAAAGTTTATTACTTTAGAACTTTCTTACTTAGAGTTTACTTCTCTAGGACTTCACACTTGTCCAAAGTTCACTCTTCTAAAACTTCTTCACTTACATAAAGTTCACCCTTTCAAAACTTCTACACTTTTTAAGTATCCAAGCATCTTTATCCTTCCTAGACACCTCACATGCGTCTAAGTTTAGTTTAATATTGGTCTGTTTGGGCTTCTTATCAACCAAGTGTCTTAAGGACTTCAACATCTCATCTACAATCACTACTCAAACATCAAAGTAGTAGACCATGGTCAACCTTGACTGGTCAATTTCACCAATGGTCTTCCCTTTATGATGTTTAATAATATATTTAAATTAGGATTGTCCCAAGTGGGAGTTTTCTAACTTAAACCCTTCACTTCTCCCTCTTTGACATATATCCAAAAGGTTCTTCATTCAATCTCTCCCTTTGATAATTTATTTAAAATCAATTGTATGATATCAATTTAAATTCGAACCAAAATCGATATTAAAATTTTTAACCTTTCATTCTCCGTTTTACAATTGTAAGTATCATAGGCCTTAAATCCGTTTTACAATTTATTTAAAACTTAACCTTGAATTTACTATTTTATCAAAGAGGATCCCTCCCCATTATTCGAATAATCTTTTAAGTTTTTTCTTAATCGAGGGAAGTTCCTCTTCCCTTAAGGAAATATCTCTCCCTAAATCATGGGACACTAAGTACATGGACCTCCTCTTTAATACTTCTTCAAGCCTAGGATCACCCCTCGTAGTGATTGCGTCAATAATTATTTCTTCTTGTTTACCAATAATATTCAATAATCTCCCCGAAATTTCTTTTAGAATTCCTAATCATTAGGAATACTCATTGAATTTTGATTTTATGGGTCAGAAATTAATTTTGATCTTTAACTTTCCCTTTAATCTAAGATCTTCACTCTCTCACTCTTTTCTCCCCTTTGTTTTGTTTGCACCATAAAACTCCTTATAATACTTACGTGTATTATAGAGTTAGATATTTCTATATAAATATTTTTTAGTAGTTTGAAATTAGAAAATTATGAATAATTTTATAAATTTTTAAAAATTCATGGCAAATCATACAAACATTATGTATGTCATAACTACAAGGGCATATTTAGTTGAAGGTTATTATTGATAAAGTTGGTTATTTACCTAAGATTATATTATTTAACCCTGTTTGATTCAAGTAATGAGTGATTTCTAGGAAATAGAGCATGTCTACCATGTTAACAAATGGGGAATATAACTCAGAATGTGTTACCTTGGAAGTGTGAGGTTTAATATGATTCTGGGTCAACAAAAAAAGTTTCCAAAATTATCCTCTAATTTTTTCCCTTTTGGACAAAAATATCCCTAAAATTTTATCAAATCTCAATCCGCCCAACTTTTTGTTACACTATCTAGGGTTGAACCAAATAACATTAGGTTATATTTTATCTCTCCTAACCTTGGTTATGTGAATACCTAGTAATCATATAACTAAAGTTATATATGATAACTTGAACCAAACACACCCTAAGAGTAAAATAGTTTTCAAAGAAAAATATATCTAAATTTTAAAAAATTTACAGAGTTAAAACTATTGTACCCTTCCATGTTTTATACATTATATCAAAATAATCAATATGATTTCTATCAATCGATAGATAATACTAGAAAGGATAGTTTGGTACATGAAGCTCCAATCAATATGTGATCTCGAGGAAGGGACTATTGATGTAGCTTTACCCTACTTTGAAAGAGGTTGTTTTCGCAAATTCAAATCCATGACCTTCAAGACACACGATAATAACTTTAGCATTACGTTAAGGCTCCCCGTCAAACATATAATACTAAGAATTTCAAAAACTAATTTTAAATTAAAGTTTTAAATTAATATTCAATCATGTGTTTTCTAACATCTCACATTTTTTATGCATCTATTTACACAATACAAAAATAACATTATGATTCTGATGAGATGTATCAATGTTCTCCCTACACTAGGTGATAAATGATAATGCATATCTTACTATGATAATACCTATTGACCTCCCAACCCAGAATTTCTGTCAATTGATGCTATTATTCTTAATTGCATGATACAATTAATAATCAATGCATCACTAATCATATAAGTCATTGGTGGCACTAATCATATAAGTCATGATATATGAGCATGCGTGAATTTTAAGTCATGATATATATATGAGCATGTGTGAATTTAATGATATGAGAAAGCAATGGTCTATAAGTAACATGGCAAAAATCAATGGTCTGTCCTGACATCTTGTATTATTTTTTGTTGTTATAAATAAAAACAAGGATAACCTAAACTAATATGCCACAAATCAAGAGCATATAAGTTATAAATATGTATCAATGACACAAATAAAATTGATCAATTTCATATGTCAAGTAAAAAAAATGTGCAAGTCATATTGACATGGCACATGTGTATTATGAGTATGACATAGTGACAGTCAAAGCATGATGTCATACAAGTCATAATAAATGTACAATAAGTAGTAGAGTGTAAAAATAAATCCAACCTGACAATTCAATCTGAGTCGATCTAAAAAAAATTAAATTCGAGTTGGAGATTTTTGGATTCGGATTAGAGAGTTTTAGGTTGAAAATTTTCGGATTAGGTTCGGATTAGATTCAGGTTGACCCGAATTTAGGAGTAAGTTGATTTTTTAGGGTTAAATTAAATTTTATTTTACAAATTAAGATATTTTTATGTATATTAATATCAATGTTAGTATGATAGTAATTGAGTATTGAGATAAAAGTGAAGAATTATTTGAAAAATACCTAAAAAATTATTTTCAATCGAGTTATACGGGTTGTCTGGGTCAAGTTTGGGTTGGTCAGATTCGAGTTCGAGTTTAAGGATTTCAGATTAAATTTAGGTTTGAGTCAGATTCGAATCGAAAGTTAAATTTTCTTTTTAATACTATCTAAATCATCTAATTCATCTGAATTGACATCCTTAATAAATAGCGTGATCGTTAATGCCACATAGCAGTACGTACAAAAAGAATGTAGGTTAAAAAATAAACATGACATATCAAGTCATGGTAAGAGTTAAAAATATAAAACATGTACATATCGTTATAATAACATAAAACATAATACTACCAAACCATACAATTCTAAAAATGTGTCAAATACAAAATTTGATACACCGCATTGATTAACTTCCTGGAATGTGTCAAATCCTAATTTTGACATAAATCTATACTCAATTAGTGTGAAGGAACCACACTTTTAGCAAACAATATGTACTATAACTTCTTGACTTATTAGGTATTCACTAGAAATAATCTTCTTTGTACATCTTCTGAATTATCTTTATAAGTTTCTTAGAAGTCTTTATCTGACTAGACTCAACAAGGTGAACTTAGGATGATTTTTCTTGTTTCCTTGATATCACTTCTAGATTTAGAGGAGTTGTTTTTTTTTTTTTTTTTGTCTTAATTCCATAGTCAAAAGAAACCATGTGATAAGTTAAACTACTATTCTACGACTTAAATTTGTAATCTCAACCTTTATTATTCTTGTGTGATTTTGTCCTTCCTAGACATAGGTTATGCGCCTTTGACCAATTCTGATTTTACTAAGTGTCTTTTTTATGTTTTCAATTTTTGTCTTTAAAATTTGATTTGATTTTTCCCAAATTTCTAATTCTAAAATTTTTATTTATGCCATGCAATTTTCTAAAATCTCTCATAGGGATATCAATTTCACTATCCTTGTGTTATGAGGCCCTAAAATCATGAAAATTTTCTGCATCTAATTTACTCACATGCTTTCATTATAATTAGAAATATCTACGCTAGCATGATCATGAAGGGCATTATTGTAAATTGTATAACAATTAAATGATGATAGCTTAGGTTTTACCTTAGCAACTCCTCCTTGATATGAACTTCTTCTTATGTCTTTCTTTGGTTCCTTCCTTAGACATTAATTTTGATAATGCCCCTTTTACTTGTGCATAAAACATTATATGTGCTCTTTGTCCTTTCGTACTATAGGTGTCAGTTCTTTAGGCATCTCCTTCACTCTTATCATACCCTTTTCCCTCAAAGCACATTATATGGAAAGTTTTATACTTTACATTATATGGAAAGTTTTATACTTTTGGAGTTCTCAATTGTTGAAGAAGTAGGACTCTCCCCTTCAATCCTCAAAGATGTGAATATTTCCTCTTCCACTTGATCTGATGTACTGGATGACTCATCTTCTTCTTTACTTTTGGATGATAAGGTGAATGGCTCATTGATTTTTACTTTGGGTGTTGAGCAGCACCTCTCAAACTTTGAAGTGTCTTGCTCTTGGATCGATGGACCCTTCTCCTTGTGCTCATTCTTTTGTGTTGGTGATGGGTTTCATGAATGCTAACCACCTTTTCCCACAAGACTTTGGCATCCTTGTAACAACCTATTTGGAACAAAACTTTGTTAGGTAAAATATTACAACAACCAAACCTTTATCCCACTGTGGGATTTGCTATATAGATCCCTTATGTCATTGAGTTCGATTTCTTACTATATCATCATCATATATATTTGAATAAACTATATCCTATTTTATCGTTATTAACAAAGTCTTTTTTTAGTCTTCCTCTATTAATGTGTATATTTTTCATGTTCACACATAACCTAACTGGCATTCATTGGATGCCTAAGTAATGTCTATACCATCCTAAACGCGTCCCTCGGAATTTTCTCTTAATAAGCGCAATCTTGATTTTCTTTCTAATGCTTGTAATTCTTATCCTCTTTATCCTCATATATCCACACATCCATCTTAACATCTTCATCTCTGGGATACTCATTTTTTACTCATGTTCTCACTTCATAGTCCAACATTTAACTCTATATAATATGACATGTCTAATTGTTGTTTTATATAATACCTCTTTAAGTTTTAGGGGTACCTTATGATCACAAAGAACACTTGATGTCATCCTATATTTCAATCATCCTTCTTGTATCCTATGTAAATCTTGCCTATCAATTTCTTCATCCTTTTACAAAAATGATCCTAATTATTTATGTTGAACCATTAACTTCACCCATGATGAATCCCTAGCCCAGATAAAGGAGGAGGGTTGTGTTATAATGTCAACTAGCGTTAAAACTAAGGTAAATGTTCAATGAATGAATCTATTAAACTATTGTGCTAATGCTAGGTTATTTCCAGAAGGAACACATTGTAGGGTTCGACTATAACGTCTCGGCAAGGACCGCTATATCTCCAAAACTTGGGTGTAGTGCTAAATATGTAAAAGTTCGTGTTACAGTGCCCGAGTGTAACGTATCTGTAAGGACCACTACATCTCCATGAGAACTTAGATGTCGTGTTAAATAGGCAAGAGTTCTCACATCATAAGTTGGATAAGAACAAATATTATAAAAAAAAACTAATAGTCCAAGATTTAGAATATGAACATAAAGATCCTCACTAGTAAATCAATAGAGGTAGTAGATGCTATGATTATGAGAAGAATTAGTATTTTATATGTACAAGAGAAAAAATAGGTAGGCGAGAAGGCAAAGATGATAGAGAACTCGGGTTTTAAGTTATGGTACACAAGAAAGAGTAAAACAAGAAATAGAATGTATATTGTTGTAGATAGTTCATTAAAGGATAAAGCAATAGAAGTAGTTAGAAAATGAGAGAAAATTATAACTCTCAAAATAGTAGTGATGAAAGAAACTATGAACGTAATTAGCATAAATACATCTCAAGTAGGATTAGATAAAGCTTCCAAATCAAGGTTTTGGCACAACCTAGATGAAGAATTATAAAATATTCTGTCAAATTAAATAATTTTAATAGGAGTTGATCTAAATGGGCATATCAGAGTAAAAAAATAAAGAATATGAGAGAGTACATGAGAGTTATGAGTTTGAAATGAGAATGAAGAAAAAAAAACTATATTGAATTTTGCGATATCATACGACCTTATATTAACTAATACATTTTTTAAGAAAAGAAAAGAACACTTGGTCACATTCAAAAGTGGGAATAATAAATCACAAATTGACTTTCTTATGGTTAGAAAGAGGGATAGAAAGATTTGTAAAGATTAGAAGGTCATCCCTAGTGAAAGTTTAACTACCTAACATAGGTTAGTAGTGTTAGATATATGCCTCAAGCATAGTATCAATAGAAGAAAAATATATATGACTTATAGAATTAAGTGGTGAAAATTAAAGGATGGAAAACAAAACATATTTAAGGAGAAAATAGGAGTATAAGCATTAGGAGAAATATATGGTGACTCTAATACGACATGAGATAAAATGATATCAAAGTTGAAAATGCTAAGAGTGTACTTAGTGAGTCAAATGGACATGTACCACCAAGTAAAGAATCTTAGTAGTGGAATAAGAAAGTACAAAAGAAAGTGAAGGGAAAACAAACAACTTATAAGGAATTATATATTTGTAAGAATGAGAAAAAATTAAAAAAATATACAATAGACAAGAAATAGGCTAAGAAAATAGTGAATGAAGTAAATAATGAAACTTTTGAATGATTATATCAAAATTAGATACAAAAAAGGGAAAGAGACATTTATAGAATAGTTAAAGTAAGGGAAAGGAAGATAAGAGATTTTATCCAAATAAAATATATTAAAGATAAATGCAATAGGGTACTCATAAACTATAGAGAAATAAAAGAGTGATGAAAAATATTTTTTCATTAACTTTTTAATGAAGGTTTAGGTAATCAACTTAGCTTAGGTAATTTAAGTAGGTCAAATGAGTATAGAAATTTAAATTTTTATCTTAAAATTCAAATTTTAAAAATAGAACAAACTTTAAATAAGATGCATGCATAATGGAAAAGTCGTTGGATCAAATGTTTTTCCGATAAAGATATAGAAGTGCCTAGGGAAACAAGGTATTGAATGACTTACAAAATTATTTAACATGATATTGAAAACGAAAAAAAATATTTGATCAATGGTGAGTAAATACTTTAGTTCCCTTATATAAGAACAAGGGAGATGCACAAAATTATGCAAACTATAGGGGTATTAAACTAATAAGTCATAACATGAGACTTTGAAAAAGAGTAATAGAAAAAAAATTAAGGAAGGAGGCCACAGTAATCGAAAATTAATTTGGGTTCAGGCCTGGAAGGTCGACAATAGAAGTTATACTTCTTATTAAGCAACTAATTGAAAAGTATCAGGAGCAACAATATGATCTACATATGATACTCATTGACTTGGAAAAAAACTTATGATAGAGTCCCAAGAGAAATTATATGGAGAATTCTAGAAAAGAAAGGTGTCAGTGTAATATATATTAAACTAATTAAGGATAAGTATGAGGATGTGACGACTAAAGTGAAGACTTCAGACAGATTAACTGAAGCATTTCCAATAAAGATAGGATTACATCAATGATCAACTCTAGGTGTCTATCTTTTTACACTAATTATGGACGAATTCACTAGACACATTCAAGATACAATACCGTTGTATATGTTGTTTGCAGATGATATTATTTTGGTAGTGAGACACACGAAAGAGTAAATACTAAACTAGAATCTTGGCAGAAAACAATAGAAGTGAAATGTTTTAGGCTTAGTAGAGTAAAGATAGAATATAGGAAATTTAAGTTTAGCAATATTAGACATAATGAGACAATTGTTAAGATAATAGATGATGAGTTATTTGGAATCGAGAACTTTAAGTATTTAGAATCATTTTTATAAAATAATAGAGGGATTGAAAGAGATGTCTTGCCTAGAATACAAGTAGGATGGTTGAAATGGAGGAGAGCGTCGGGTATTTTATGTAATCGTAAAATACCTCTTAACCTTAAAAGGAAGTTCTACAAACTGATGGTTAGACCTGTTATGTTATATGGCGCTGAATGTTGGGCTATGACTCAAGCACGTGAGAAGAAGATGAGAGTTACAGAGATAAGGATGTTAAGGTGGATGTGTGGACATAATTGACAAAATAAGAAATGAGAACATTAGAGAGAAAGTCAAAGTTGCATTTATGGAAGGAGACATATTTAAGATGCTACAGATATGTACTTAGATGACTAATAAATGTTCCAGCTAGGGATGTGAAACTATGACAAAAATGGACATCAAACAAGGAAGGGGAAGATAAAAAAAGACTTGGTTAACAATAATAGTATGGATGATGATATAGTAGGGGATAAACCCAATAATGAAAAAAGATCTATATAGTTGACTCCACCAAGTCGGATAAAGTTTGGTTGTTATTGCAGTAGTACCATTAACTTCGCTAAAAGGGGGTAAATAACGAATCTCAATTATATTGTTGATCGAATGTTTATCTATAATTCTTAATGCAGTGGAAAATAAAAGATAAAGCACAACAATAAATAAGCACAAGACACCTGGATTTTATGTGGTTCCAGATTTCCAATTCTACTCCACGATCTAGAGTCCTAGTGATACTACCACTATCTTTCTTGTCGAATACTTTTCGGAAGTAGAAAAATCTCTTACATGACCTATATATTCTTACAAGCAATACAACCAAGAATGCAAAAATACAAGTAAAAATGAATGCAATATAAATAAACATTACATAATGTAAACCTTGTTTGCTTTATTTTTTGTTGCTCCGTATTGCTTCCTCTGGAATATAGCAGTACTTGCCCACGAACCCTAAAAAATCTATTCCTAAAAATCTTCATGAAACCCTCTTTTAAAGGATTGTTGTTTGTGACTAAAATCTGCTTATCAATCGACTATTTGAACCTTCCTAGTCGACTCTCACCATCAGTTGACTGCTTTGCCACATCCGAACGTTGTTCGAGTTTATCCATTAGTGACTTTTTAGCTTTGCATCCGGGTCACCAATCGACTATTATGCACTTCAATAGTCGACTAGCTATCATCAGTTGACTATTTTAGTTGACTTAGAAACATCTGGTAATGTTTCGTATTGGTCCTATTTGACTATAATAGTTGACTACACATTCAATCAGCTAAACAACTCCTATTAGTCAATTGATCATGCCACAAACCTATTTAAACTCCAATTCATGGTTTCATATTTATCAATCAACTAGTTATCCAGTATTAGTCGACTATACTTTAGTTTTAGCCTTATCAAGATTGAATCCTCACTTTGTCTAATATATGATTGACTTCAACCTACTAGGATTTCTCCTACTTAACCTCGTCATTAGGACTTCTCTGCACTTGCCTAGTATCCGATTAACCTTGATATACTGGGGCTTCCATTAACATGCATAACATTCGGTGCTTTATGACCTGTTAAGGCTTCAACCACATGCCCAACATCCGATCCTCCATAACCTATTAGGACTTCACTTCGCATGCCTAACATTCGATTTTCCTTGACCTACTAGGACTTTCATGATTGCCAAGTACTTTTTAAACCATGACCCACTTGAACTTTACATTTGTCAATCCTTTGATGGACTTTCAACTATCAAATATCTGATCAATTATAACCCACTTGATACCTTGCTCAACCATTAAATATATTGATCAACATTGAAATCCAACTCAAATTTATCAACCTTGATTAAAGGTAGATTATACCATATATATATATTTTTTCCTGATGCTTTTATTTCCTTTCCCAAAGTTCCAATTGAACAGTCAACTGATTTCCAAAAATTTCAACAGTCAACTTCAGAATTCATAAGTAATTCTATACTAATAAAAAATCATCCAAGAATATTAGACTCGAAACCAAGTCGATTAGATTGGGAGATTAAACTCAAGCGGTAGGGTAGAGGTCTTAATCGAGATGACGTTTGGATGGCAAACATCATCGATTGAGTGTGGAACTGAAGTGGCTTAGACCTCAAAGATGGTCATCATGCTTGAATGAAGACCGAAGGAAATGTAAGCAATATGTTGCACTTACAATGTTGTATCTTGGGGATGGGTAGATTGATAGTATTAAAATGATATCAAGTTTTTAGATAAGAGTTGTTAGAAATCATCTTGAATGGTTGTATGGAGACCTAGAGGATTTGGATAGTCTTTGGTTAGTGTCTTATGATTCTAGGACAGACTATGAGGTAGTAAGGTCACCTAGAGAATAAAGAATCACAATTGACTCAAAAGGCATCACTTAATCAATAGCATTGAAGCAACAAGACAGCAAGAGAAGGTAAAATTGAAGCCAGCTCCTAGGATCATATGCACATCGAAGTAAGAATATATATGTATCAATACAAAGAATAGTTCCACTAAAACCAATAGCTTGAAGCTGCTGCATTAGAAGGATTTCTTGCCTACACTGCTACTCTTGCAGAGCTTACACCACTTGCAAGTCTCCTGAAGCTGCAGAGACGGCTTATGCAAGCTAAAAGTGAGCTCGAAGTGTCACCAACCTCTGATTTGCAAAGAGGACAGAGGGCATTGATCTTCAACCATTTATCTACACATTCCTTGTGAAAGAAGTGAGAACAAGGGAGTTCCCGAAGCTCGTCATTGCCCGTGTACTTCGCCAAGCAAATGCAACAATCCTGCTGAAGTAATTCATCACCAACTAAATAACACTAGTGACAAAGCTGGAAGCATGGTTTTTAAGATTTTAAAGCAATATGACCCAAGTAAATGAATAATGCAAGAAATTAGAGTAACAAAACATTAAATAATTATTCTTATTGTAGATAGATTACTATTATTTGGCCACAACTGGGATTTGATCAAATCCTTGGTGTGGTTCACAAATTGGATGTCATGTCACACAAGAATATGTTTGCTAAGCAGTTAGAATTATGGAACCTAACCACAAGGGTATCTTAATGATCCTCCACCTGACTGATTTGTAGTATTCGTTTGAGAAAGTAAGTTACCATTATTCAGTTGTCGTGCTTAAGGAGAAGCAAGTCAAACTAACTTCTCTACAACTCCTCTTTCATGTGCTTAAGGAAACCACAAACATATGTTTGCTTAATTAGCTTCTTAATCTCCGTTCCTTAAGCGAATACAATCATCTATGTCATGGCCATGGTTATTGTAAAAGAGACAAAATTTATTAATGTCCCTCTTATAAGCCGATAATCTTTGGAAACTACTAATCTCTTGTCCTTGATTTCCTTAAGGATTTTTAATAATTGGTGGTTAGCTAGACCTTAGGTTCTTTCTATGTCAAGGGGCCTTTCTAACGTTTCAAGGTTCCTTGAGTTTCAGAGATCACACCTTTATATTCTTGGCCTTCACTATAACATCTGTTGTAGTATATCATCCTGCCTTTTCTAACATTTTAGCAGTCACATGATGAACTCTCATATAGTGACTGTAGGAATAGGGATTGATGTAAGGATAATTTTAAGGTCATCATTAGCACCTCAAAATTTAAATCTATTATCGAGCTACATAAATGAATCTCCTAATGAATCTTGTTAGTGTTTCATCACTACTTTGTTTCAATGACATCAAATTGTCAACCCTTTGGAATATTCACCAATTACCAATGAAGTAGGCTTTGAACCTTCAATTCAATTCATTGAAGTTGGCAATTTGTCCCATAGGCAAGCATGTGAACCACTTATAGACCACTCCCTATAACATAGTCAAAAAACTAAACACATTTGCCATTCTATATAGGAATCCTATAAGCATCCACATGTTCAAAAGGGTCGATTCTTCCATCATATATGTCCATGTTCACGACCTCAAAATTATTTGGTACTGGCTCTTCTTGGATGCTCCAAACAAGTGGTGTTCATTCAACTCTTGTTCTAATGCTTTGGTTTTGCTTTCCCCCAGTATGTTAATTCATAAGGTCAAACCCTCCCCTTAGGAGAGAACTTCAGCCCCTTAGGGACTTCTAGCTCTTCCTCCAACTCATAAATCACCAAGTTCTCCCGAGCACTATCTCTATAGTTTAAATTCTCTTTCCAACATGTCAATCACAAGGCAAAGTCGAAGTTCATCAACTCCCAAGTTATCATAGCTGATGGTTATAAACTCTTTTGACGCCATCAGACCAAAGTCAAAAATCCTCATCTGTAGCTGTGGGATTATGGAGGTTGGATCCACTCCCCTATAAAACTTTGTGGTATTATGGAGGTTGGGTTTACTCCCCATTGAACTAAGGTGTCACTCAATGGGTTCCCTAAGGGAACCAATGTGACCTTAAACTCAAACGCTGTCCATTGGGATTCCAACCCTTCATGCCCCCTCCCTAGTAATCATCTATTAAAGTTGAGATAAATAATATAGACTATTTAATGACATAGTTAAAGCAAGTCTTCTATAGTCATTCAATTACATAATCAAAGTAAGTGTTCTGTAAGGTCAAGCTAGAAGAAATCAATCAAGTTGCAAAGCTAAAATGAGAGAAAACAATAGCAAATAGGTGAAGGGCTAAGATGGAGAGTCTATCGAGATGGACTGTGAGGTAGGCAATTGACGTGGGCCACTAAGGTGGGCAATTGATGTAGGCTACAAAGTTGGGATTATTCACAAGATAGCTTCTCTCTTTCACCCATTCGCTCTACTGCCGCTATTCAAGGCAATGCATTTCCATCTTTGCCCCCCAAGGTGTATTTATAGGATTTGAGATTTGTTTTCGCACTGGCATGTATTGCCACATACCATAGGCCTGACATCATTTAGGTTGCCTCTTGTCTCTGGGTTAATGTTACACTGTGCCATGATCAGTAATGTGGCAAGGTATTATGGGGGTTTTCTGGTGGCATTGGTTTGATTAAAATACCACAGTGGCCACAATAGTAGGTAGTGGGGTTTAATTGCCTTGTGCCAATGACTTATTAAAATTCCTACTCCTTAAGACAGTGGACTCATTGAATTGCTATCACCACTCAACCCATTAAAATTTCTTTTTATCCAATGACAAGGTATTTCTCTTACCATATATTGGGTGTATGCTTTGGCTATGGCATGATTAAAAAAAGTCAATATTACAATTTTCATATATGTTATTCTAACGGTAAAGAGATTTCCCAATTGATGGGTATGTGAATCATGGTTTCAAATTTCAAGTCGTATCATCATTTCGGTCCCGAACCGAAATGATTCAGTTTTGGTAGCACATCATGTCATGCCGATACAGTTTTAGTAATTTTTAAATATAAATTATATTAACTAAAAATAAAAATTTAATGTAAATATTAAAAACTAAAAATATTTTTTTTTAAAATTATATAAAAAAGGGGATCAGTGCCCTCACGACCTCGTGACCATCTCAACATGCTCGCAAGGGTGTCACTTGGAGGCGCTGCGACCCATCGCTGATCCTCTGCGGGGTCGTGGAAGTGTTGCGATCCTCGCGGGTCGTAGAGGCGCCGCGGTCCTCGCAGCAGCCCCCTCGACCATGACCCCGCGACAACATGTGGTGTCGTTGCCGGGCGGCGGGTAAAATGGCAAATTTCACCCATTTCGCCTTGCACAGCAAGAAATACTCTCTCCTGTCATTGAATTTGATGAGATCAAGCACAACACAACCTTGTACATGAATAATCTAATTCTCTCCTTGTCCATTAAGAGACAACTTTCTAATTCAGATAGTTAACACTAAGCTTGACCAACTCCTAATTTCATATGAAAACACCACTAAAGTTAAAGTAGACTCATTATAGTGATCCATTGTGCTTAAGTAATAGGTAATACACATTAATGTCCCAATATAGTTATCTAGCTATCTGATTAATTGTACTTAAGCTAGAGATCAATAAATTTGATTTTGTTTCAATTTTATACTATAAAAGACAACCAATGCACGAAGCTCTCGCCAATGCTAGGGGAAGGGTCGAACCACATTGACTTTCCTTGTAGTTTTGCAAGAGGTTGTTTTTGCTACCCGTGACCTCAAGATCGCATGACGGCAACTTTACCATTGGCTCCCCTTCCAATTTTGTACTATAAACAAATACAAAATGTCTTACTAGAAAATCTAATATGTTATATATATAAAGATTTTTCAATACTTAGAATTTTTTTTTGCATGACACATAAATGTAAAGGAAACAAAGGCCCAAGCTTATCCTAGTTCACCTAAGTAAAAAAGAAAAAAATCCCAAGCTTTGACAGGGGTATAAAAAGGAAAAAAAGTGTTGGACAAGTCACCCACCATATATATTAGCAGCAAACATGCTTTCCCTTGGGAACCACATTATTTAGAGAAATATTCACAAGTAGTAACTTAAAATGCCAGAAACAATCTGTAGTTGGGTAGTATAAAAGACAATCACATTTGTGAGGAAACGAATGACTCACATCATCTGTAGAAGTTATCCGCTCATCAGCAGCAGGACTCAAAATCCCACCCTGACATAGGTATTCTGGATTGCGAGTATCTGCTCTTCTCTTTGACTTGAACTTGAAGGTTGGAAGTGAATTAATGACATCAGATGTCGCCCCCCTTGTTGGATACCAATCATCTCTAATGCCCAATACAGATATTATACACGGAAAAACACAGCAGAGAGTCGTGAACCGGACAAATGGGATAGCATAGCCAATACAGCTAAGTGCAAGGAATACTATACATAACCTAGAGTCAAAAGAAATACTTCAGATGAACCTGCATAAGCATATCTAATAAGAATTAGAAACATATATCTACCTGTACAAATTGGGAGCACTGTATTCAGAGGAGTTCTCACTAAAAATCCACACGTTGCCGACAACAAACCATACAGCAAAGAAGCAATCCACACCCATCTTGAAATGGTCAATAAATGCATTAAACCTATGACCAAAAAAAAAACTCATGAAAAAATGTTTAATTGGCTATAAGCATATAGTACCCTCAAATATTACTGGAAGTTCTTAATATCTCATTCGATGATAAAACAATAATATGATCAAATGGTAAGGTTAGTGTAGTAGAACCACAAGTACATTCCTTGGCATAAGATCCAATGTTATAAATATTGAACTTATTTCTATGATAGCTAGCACAGTAAAGGTTCATGGTTGGTTACAAATCTCAAAAACAATAAAAGCATATCGAATGGAGAGAAAATAGTAGACTCATTGCCTCCATCATTCAGAGCATTTACAATATAACCTGCCAATATCCTTCAAAAAGTGTTTGTTTCAATATATTTCACTTGGCAAAGTACAAGAAATAGGCATTGCTCTATGCTTACTAGTTGTCATAGATCCGCTATACAAAATAACTTTTAAGAAGCCTTGTAGACTATATGGGGGCAGGAAAAAGGATCCTTATCCCAAACTAAGTTATAAAAATAATAATAATAATTCAACAAAGTGAAATCAAGACCCTTTGTCTCTATCAAATAGGTATTGCCGAAGTTTCCTTGCACTCAACACAATGGTTTCATCTGTAAATAATATCTGAATGAAGTTGAAACAAATAGGGTTCATATATATTCTGTTTTGAACAAAACGAAGTAACCTCAAAAGGTTTGTCTTAACTTTATTCTTGAGTATGAAATGCACAAACTATTCATAATAATCTCACATCTATTTCAATGACCAATCTAATCAGTACAAAGACTTAAATGCTGAATGAGTTGGGAAGACAGGGCTAGATGTGATGATGATGGCGAACCTCAAAACTAGAAGATGAGAGGCCCTACTGCTGTACATTTTCTTTTAAGGTAAGAATAATGTAGCATACTCCAAACTAAGTAAGCCTTGCTGTTTGTCAAAAATTCAATTATTAACCCTATGGATCATCATCTCCCTAACTTCCCAACGCAGATTGCCTTGTGAAAATTTCCTTGTGCTGACCCCATAAGGCTAGCACATTAATCAAAATTCAATTTCCAGAAAACCAAAGAAGTATAAAAAGTGATCTTCAAACTCAACTGTGCCTA
>JBAMIE010000041.1:2056409-2069320 GCA_037177295.1 Kaempferia parviflora | reverse complement strand
TATTAGATACAACAATTAACCTAACTTAAACCTTTGCCCAAACATCAAAACCCTAGGGCACTAGATTACTCCAACAGTTAAATCTCATCTTTTTAGGTACTCAAATATCCATAATAAAGAAAATGATAATCCAAAGTCCAAAGAGTCACTTATCTGAGAGTCTACCCCTTAAGAGGGTATCTCCACAACTCTCATAATCATGCCCATAAATGTCTTCCGACAAATGTCGATAAAAGGTTGAATACTTTGATATGAAATATAAACTTCAAGACCTTGGGTAAATGATCATGTGGTGAAGGCCTTAGAATTACCCGATGGAGACAATGTTAGTTGAGTCGACTAACCATTGTCTTGTAATCCATCATACTACAATTATTGTACTTAAGGTTCAAGAAACTCTAGCGACGAGCAATAGAAGAGGAGGCAAAGAAATACTAACTTTCCATATCATCTCAATATCATCGCCAAGTGATGCTCCGCCTCTCGAAGATCATCTCTGGAATTCCCACCCAGTAACAGTTGAATTCCATAGGTGTTAATCAACTAACCCCACCGTATCTGCATCATTACGGGTCATATATCTATATGTATTATCGAGAATATCTATATCCGATTGGTCCAAGAATCAGGATCTCCCATAAAATAGTGTTAGGCGAGTCAACTAACCATCTCCTTGTAAAATATTACACTATGGTTCCTCCACGGGGTGCATGGTCACATAAGGATAAACAGTTAACTTCTTCTTTTTTGCATCAGTACAAGTGATATATCCGAATGTACTCTCCAAGTTATTTATCCCTGTAATGATTATATCTCGTAAGTGTTAAGCAACTAGCTCTACACTTTTTCACCTCACTATGGATTATATATATGAATGTACCTTCTAAGTTATATAAACTGGTACGACCACTCCACGGTCAAAGTCCCCATGAACAAAATACATTGATCATCTAATGATCGAGCCAACAATGGTATGCAGCTAAATCATTCCTTTTTATGTTTGTACAAGTCATGTACTCAAATGTGCCTTCTAGGTTACCTAACCCATCACTAGAAACCAAGGGTCAAAATCTCGATGAAATAGGGTAAGTCGGTCATATTCTAACCGAACCATTAAGAGTAAATCAGTCCTCTGCTGACCAAACCAAAAAGGATAAATCAATATTCTACTAACCAAATCAACATAGGTAAATCGATCCGCTATTGACCAACCTGACAAGGATAAATTGGTCATCTACTAACCAAGCCAACAACGATATGCTGGTACTAACCCCTACCCAGCCAGTAGTAGCTGGAGCTAACACCAACTAGACATTCAAGGTCTCCATGTCGATCCTCTTGACCATGTACCTCACGATCGCCAAGATTTTACGTCGCTGCCACTATATGCTAGGTCAAATATGTGACTTGCCACTGTAAATAATCAATCTTCACACACTGGGTTAAATTTACAACTTGCCTTTTAAAATCCTCAATCACCTCTTGGGTGCTATGACCACAACGCGAGGCTTCCTCAATCGAAACTTGGTTGGCACGACCACGTGCATGACCATGAAAATCCGCTCTAATACCAATTGATGCTAGATAGGATAGTGATTATCCTGCGAGCTAACGAGAAGGAGAAATTGAAGAGAAGGCAAAAAGAGAACAAAGATAAACCTACCGTTTGCAAAAAACAAAAAAAAAAAATTATTAATAGTAAAGGATGAATCCTCAAATAGTTAAATATGCATTTTTATAGATTCTATACCCTAAACCCCAAACAAAGGAAATGAATCCTAATATGCATACTACAATTACTATCTTGTAAATAAAGAAAAAAAATTCTAAAAGGAAGGAAATATTATTAACAGACTCACAATCTTAAAAAAAATTTCTAAACGAACTCAAAATATAAAAAATATAAAAAGGCAGAAATTACTATAAATAAATAAAATATCAAAAATATCTTAAATAAATATAAAACCCAAAATAATAATAATCTAAGTATCCTTCTACATCAAATTATCATATATGAATATTCTGAAAATGAAGAAGTTCTAGTTAGTCTAATTGAATAACTATGAATGAGTTCCAACTTCCAATGGAGTTGTCACCATGAAATTGATTTGTTAAAAGGAAGATGAGGAGGTAAATCACAAGTAGTTACTAGCCATAAGTGTAAATGGTCAAGACATGGGGAGGTATATGCTCGAGCACGCTGAGATTTGACCTCTAGACCTTATATGGTAAACTTACATGTCTTAACCATCGTACCGCCTCCGAGGGGACAACTATTAACGTTATATGTGATATATACGTTGATGGATGGAATTGTAAATTAAATCCATAATTTGTGACAATTATTTTCTTAAAATAAAATAAGGAAAAGGAAAAGGAAAGTAAATGAATAAAATTAATATACACATATGTTAATTATATATAAAAGTAGGGGGCGAGGTTTTTTTTTTTTTTTTTTTTACCATATCACTAAAAAATATCCTATTTTAGCGACGAATTTGTGACATATATGTATTAATTATATATAAAAGGCAGAACGAGACATGATTAGATACATATTTATGTATGGTAATATATAATTAAAAAAAATAAATTAAATTGTGTAGATATCATATCTTCTCTAATATCACACGTTCATCACATTTGTATAGAAGGTGAATATATATATATATGGAATGATTGAATAGATTAGATTTTAAGAATTATAAATTAATAATCATAGTAATTAAAATATATTTCCTTTTTCTCAAGAGTTGAGAAAAATAATAAATAGTGATTGCAATAATGAAATTAATTTTTTTTGAATGATAAAGAATATTAAAATAGTTGAGACAATCTTACATCCATATTCATTTGTATCAGATAGTAGGTGTCAAATAAGAACTAGTGTCAAACATCCTACATTAAAATTATACTCAATATTATCAATCTTATCGCAGTATGTTTATATATACTTATTATTATTTTTTTAATATAGGTATTGCATGATAAATAATTTTAAAAAAATTACAAAACATATACAGTACAACTAACGCGTGTGTGGTCAATGCAACCAGCAACCTAACAACATACTATTATAATTTATAATCAGTCATTACTAAAATTAATGACAATCAAGACATCTACACTTCGTATTTCTGGTACGAAGGCTTTTCCCAATCTTCTCCAGTTGCAATTTTTTCGATTACAATGACATAGCCTTCAGTTAACTTAATTCGACAAAATTTCTAGATGTGTCTTATTTTGCTACATCTTTAGCATTTAAAGATCGTCTTTCTTCCCAGTGATGTTAGAAGACCCTTCTTTCTTTTTATATGAGAGATTGAGTTGCCTTTATATCTTTTTCCTTAAAATTTTTTCTTTCTAGCTAGCCAAAGTGCACTTCCATCTTCTGATAATTAAAAACATCATACATTTGCTTAGCTAGTAACTCTAATGTTGATAATAATTTGAATTTGTAAGCAGATGTAGTTGAATTTATAAGCAGTCAATTTTTATTTTAATTTTAAACAAGTTCTAATTTTGAAAAGACGTGATTCTAAAAATCAACTTTAAATTTTTAATAAGTACTCTAAATAAAAATACGATGAAATATGATTTTGATGAAAATAATAATAAGAAACGTCATTTTTTCCTTTTAAAATTATTATGTATTTTGTATTTACGTGTGAAATTATAATTGACCGTTTTCAGGCGCCGATAAGAAATTACATAATAAAAAATATTAATGTACTGGTTAATGGTTATTCAACTTTTGTTTTTACCAACACGTGATGATAAAAAGTGAATCATTCACCCGAACACCTCCACCTTTAACTTTTGTTTTTGCCAACACGTGCTCGATCAGATGGGTCTCACGTGACCTGTCGGCTCTGTGAGGGACGCAGCTTCGATATTTTCGAGCCCGTGATCACGTGCAGTTGAGCCGGACCGGGTTCGAAATTGAACTAACCAGTTGCCTAATTTTAAAATAAAATTTTAAGAAACATTAAATCTTGGCCAAAGAATAAATATCCGGAGGCGGTGCACGGTGGCCGCCGCCTTCGGAGGGGAGAAGAGAAGGAAAGCGGTAGCGTGGGCGATGCCGCCACCGCCTCTCCCTCTCTCTCTGCCTATTCCGCAGACCCTTAGCGCTTCCGTACTTAGTCCTTGCTGGATCCGCTACCTCGAATACGATCGCACGGATCGAGACGGTTAATCGACAGGGTAGGTTGTTTCTTGTTCATTTTCTTGGGGGAGAGGATTAAGTGAGTGTTGTTGTTGTTTTTCGTTTTTTTCGGATTGCACAATTGGGATCATCGTGTTTATCTCCCTTGTGTTCAGGTAAAGAAAAAAAACATTTTTTCCCCCCAAAAGTTGTGTATTCCCCGTCTCCTTTTTGTTGGAAACTCAAATAGTGGATTTAATTATTCCACCCAGCTTGTCAATTACCGTGAGAGTTATCGAACCTCGTTTTGAAGTACAATAATATTTATCTGGCTACATGCTTTTCTTTTAAGACTTAGGCTTGGCATACATACTTCTAAGCAATTACGTGCGAAATACTAGATCAGAATACAATGAGATTCATTTTGTGAAACTCACAAATCGGAGGTGAATGTCAATTTTCTTCTGTATTGCGTTATTGATCTTTACCATGAGGGGGGAACAAATGCAATTTTTATTTATTTTCAGATGACATTTATTGCTTATTCTTTTGCTCATGCACAAATTTTGTCAAGCGCTTTAGCTATCCTTGCACATATGTATTCTTTTGTCTCGAATACTCAGCTACTTCAAATGCTAATCTAATGTATCTTACATGTATTGCAGGAGAATTCAAGATGGAGAGTCAACCGCTTAGACTCTGTGGCATTGGACAGCTGTTCACTGAATTCTTACCTGATACAAAGTTTCCAAGAGTAGAAGTTATCTATCCTCAGCCTCGCCGTGTGGTGAAAGTCCCTCCCATATTAGATTGTGTAGGCAGTTTGGGTTCCAAGGCAAAGTGGTGCGTTACGACCATATTCGAAATTGAAAAAAAAAATCTTTTTGTTTGGTGGATATTTCCTTTATTTTTTTTTTAATGTTACAAAGGTTTTTATTTTTTTTTTGTTTAGAGTCTGTTGTTCATGATTATTCTTGTGCTTGCCATAAACTTTGAACAAGGACAAGTTGTTTTTTGCAATATCATTGTAGTTGGTTCCGCAAGTGAAGATGCATCTTCTTGATCTGTGCTTGTTAGTGGTTTCTCTTTTCGACACTTCCATTTATAATCAAATGAGGTTTTCAGAATTTAAGCATAAAATCTGAGAGATGATTGCACATCTTTAAAGCGTCAAATAATATTAGACTTTGTTAGCTTGCACACCTAAGTTTCATTTCTTGTGTGTGATTTGTCGGTAGCGGTATCATTTTTATCCTTTCTACTAATGCTTATAGTCATTTGTTTTATTCCTGAATGGTAGACAGTCTATATGTTTTATTCTTTGCAGAACAGCTGTAACAAAATTAAATGATACCATTGAACTTCTCATTTAATTTCCATGGGAACTATGTGGCTAATGATTGTTGCTCCCTTCTTTCACAGTAATTTGCCTGCTCAACAAGGGGATCATAACAATTGCAATTTCTTTGACATATTTTTCAATAAGGTCTGTTATCGTCTACCTTCCCTCCTTTATCTTCCAAGTGCAATCTACTTCTACCAATCGATGTTTCTAATAGAAGAAATTGATTTATTCAGGCTGAAACTGGAGACGATCAAACTGGTTTCTTTTGTGGTTCTCCTCCTGTAAGAACAGACAATCCTATGGTCTGGGATTCTTTCTTTACTAAAGAAAACCTAGCATTCAGCCCAACAATAATCCATGAGTCAAGGGGACAACCTGGAGTAGAACAAAACCAGCAGTTCATCGTTCATCACAAACCAGAATTGGTTACTCAGAGAATTATCAGCACAAGTTCTGTTCCTAGCCTTGTGTTTTCCACTTTATCATGATCTTTACTTATTCTTCACTGTAGCTTCCCTATTAGTACTGTACACAATTTTCCCCTCCCTTTCAAGATCCTGTGCCATATCCCCAGAATTATTGTACATTGAGCCTTGTGATATTAATATCGCTATAGTTCAAGTCTAAATCCATCTGAAACTCTCTGATTGTTTGGTGATATTAGTATGTAAACATATGTTTCCGTAATATAAAATATTATTCTTATTCAGAAGGCATTTGGCTTCGTGTTTTATTCTATGTGAAGCTGATTATGATTCTTTTATTCATGTTGGTATTTACTTTGCTTGTCGACCTGAACAAGTGAAGTTTTCATCTTGTCTATCCAAAAGAAATGTATTGATTAAATGAGGTTTTGTGGAAATGAAATCGAATGACAGCAATTTAATCTATAAATAAAGAAGGCTTGTGGTAGATTTAGCTATCAGTCTTCCTTTGAATGGGAAGGTGTGAGATGAGGATGGAGACAGTAAGTTGAAGGATTTAGCTACAAGATCTTCTTTTGAAAATGGTTGTTTGGTTGGTTGAACATCTATATCTTTAATTTTTATTTTTCAACAACAAAATTAAATGATTTTAAAAAGATTAAGAGAAAGTGATAAGTATTTATTTTTATTTTTGCAACACAATATTTGAAAATTTCTAAAATATAATAGTTTAAATTTTTTTTGTTACTTTATCATCTAATTTCGTTATTTTACCTGATAAAAAATGATGTGACACATATTGAATCAATTTATCATGTTGCTTTTTAATTAAGCATATAAACAATGCGAGTCAAATATACAAATTAAAAAAAAAATTAAAGAAAGTAAATATAAATCTTAGAGGAAATAAAAAACTAGGTGAGAATATAAAATAAAAAAATAAAACTCAAATTTTAAAAATACCTTAGAGCCAAATGCACAAAATTTAAAAACATTAAAGAAAATAAATGTAAACTTTAATTTTAGTAAAATTATTGCATATCATAGCAATTTTTACTAAAATTAAAACACCATTATTAAATTAGTCCTATAAAAAGGGATAATTAAGAAAGAAATTTACTACAGCATTATTATATCAGTTGCATACAGAAGAACAATTAATGTAAAGATGGAGGGGACTTTTTAATAATTTTTTTAAATGGAATATCTTTTTAACTAAAATAAAAAAGCATATAATCTTAAAAAAATAATTTATGAGGGATAAAATAAAAACGGTTTATAAATTCTGGGGTAAAATGAAATTCCACTCAGACGCGTAGATGACCGTTGGATCACATCCACATTACATACGTGATACGTCTTACGTGGGTATCCAAACTCGTGTTGCCCTAATTTTGCCGTCATCTCGTTCCTCGTTCCTCGTCTTCTATATAAATTTCCGTCCCCTGACACTCAAAGAGAAACATCCACGCCATTGCTTCGGCGGCGGGCAGAAAGCTTCGACTGGATCGAGTTATTTGGTGTAATGTTCTTGTTCCGCTGATCTCATCTTATTTCTTCTTGTCGAGAGTTCTCATGCAGGTCGTGATAGCGAAGCCGGATCGATGTATTCACCTACTAAATGGATTGATTTGATTCTTGGCACCTGTTTTTTTCACTTTCTGTGTGTTGGATTACTTGTTATTTGTTGTATGTTAATGAAGATCTTCATTTTTTTTTGTTTTTTGTTTTTTTTTGTAAAACTACTTTGATGAGTTAGAACTGTGAAGTTGAAGGACAATGGTAAAGTGCTTATGGACGGTCAGATGCTGATAAGAACATGCACATCAGCATCTATCACAATCACAAGCTAAAGAAATCATTTGCCACTCACAATCCCTTCTCGAAAGCAATCAATTTCGAGGAGATTACACTTGGTGGCATTCATTTTAACTTTATTTTTTGGCTCGGAGTTCTTTTTGTTATTTTAATTTTGACTTTGTAGTTTGGGGTATAAGATCGTATCACTTCAGTTAACCAGATCATGATTGATGGACTAAACATAGATTTTCCATCTGACGGTACTGGGAATATTGCTGATATAAATTACGAACCCTCACATTTATTCTCACTAAGATGCTTGAAATTTATTCCTTCTACTATATTACTACATGTTTATGTTAATCATTTGTGCAAAACAAAATGATGACTCAATTTGAGATTTTCTGCTTATGGAAGGCCTAGTGCTGATTTGAAACAGGCACATCAGCACAACACAAAATCATAAGCTAAAGAAATCATCTGCCACTTGCAATCCCTTCTCAAAATCAATCAATTTTGAGGAGACTACACTTGGTGGAATTCATTTTAAAGTTACATTTTGCCTAAGTTAATAGTGATCGCAAACTCTTTTCTTGCGGAGTTGCTTAAAGTTCATTATCTTATATATCTTACTTGATGTTTTGCTAATCTTTGCAGACGATATATTTTTGAAGGACTGTATTCTAGATTTTAAGTGGGAAGCAAAGGAATATGCTTAAGGATGATCAAGTGTTGATTTGAAACAGACATCAATGCATAACAATACCCTAAACTCTTTGCCACTCACTAATTCTTCTTGAAAGCACTCAATTTCAAGGAGAGTGCACTTGGTTGCATTAACATTCTTTTTATTTTGGCCTCTTCTTTTATCTTATCAAGATGTTGTTTTGTAATTTTAGGGTTTACTCCAGGAATGCTACTCTTTAAATTTAATCAGAGAAGTATAGCATACCAATACAACTGCTATCAAGTTAATTCTTATTGATGGATTAAGCTTAGATTTTATAAACTGTATTAAGAATATAAAATATTGCCAACCTTATTCTTAAGTTAAGTCCATATTTTATATTCATTATTATTTATCCTTTGTACATATTTTTGAACTGTCCAAATACATTTTCTCTCGGATGAAAGGGAATGTGTTTTTGGAAGGTCAAATATTGATCTGAAACATGCACACATAAGAAGGGAACCTAACCTCCTTGGTGGCATTCATTTTAATCTTATCAAATATTTTCTGGTACTTTTTACTGGATTTTGTACAGTTTGGGGTTTTAAATCTAGTTGGGGGATTAATCACTTCTTTGAGTTTTTTGGGGCAACAGTGCGTTTAGAGTAATTGCTAATGGACGGAAGTGCTGATACGAAGCAGCTCATTATCACAAAACAATATTATAAGCTTAAGAAACCATCTGTTACTTGAAATCAATCAATTCAGAGGACAATATACTGGTAGCATACATTTTGACTGGTGGCATGCTGCCCTTTGTTTTAATATTATATTTATCTTGGTTATGGGAAATTGCCTATCCAATGAGGCTGATTACGGTCTTTTATCCCTTTTGTCGTTAATATTTTTCATCTATTATATTTTTTCTGCTTTCTATCAATATTTTTTTTGTGCAAATAATGGCTTATGGATGGTCAAGTGTTGATCTGAAACAGACTCGTCATCACTAAACAATATCATAAGCTAAAGAAACCATCAGCCACTCGCTATCCCTCTTTGAAAGCAATTTGTTTCTTGAGGGTACACTAATTGGCATTCACTTTAATGTTACTTCTGCCTCTTCTCTTCCAGCTTTATGAAACTGATTGTACTGTCTTACTCTTTTATTTGTAAATTTAATATATTTACTAGTCTTGTGGTATACATTTCTGACTTCTACTTTTTTATCAGTACTTCATAGTTTTCATCCATTTTTTTCACTTAACATTAAGCATTTAAGCATGCTAGAGTGAAGAACCTACATGATAGAAAGGCATATGCTCTCTATGTAAGATATAGAACAACCTAAACTACCACTGATTTCCTTGCCTCGCACAGGGTTAAAATTGCTCAATCCTGAGGCAGAAAAATCCCCAAAGTATCACTGTTCTTATATATTTATTCTGAATTATAATATCGAACTCTTTATTTACGATTTAGTTGTCTGATGAACTTATTTACAAGATGATTTTCTTACAATGTACTTTAATGGATATTTTATAAATCAATTGTGTTCGTTGGTTTAAATGGTTATTCGATTACACTATCTCATCAATCAATTTACTAATCTTTGTAAATGTCTTCATCAAATATGCCAATGTAAATAATATCCCTATCGATTTTTATATTTTGGTGAGGTTTAAAGTTAAATGCAAAGATTAATATCGCTTTCAAATACTGTTCTATTTGCTCAAGTATTTAAAACTCAAATTGAAGCTCTTTTCTGGGTGCATTATCAAGCTACTCATTTCAAATTCTGTAATCTTTTCTTCTTCTTACTATGAGCTATGCCATTTTAGAGATCGAGAGAGTTGTATTTTTTGTGAGGCTTCCTCATATTTGGTGTTGGTCCAAAAGAAGAGTTTTTTTATATTGGAAGTTGTGGATTGGTACGAATATTTGGATTAAGTCATCTCAAATCTGATGTGGATACTAAGTAAATCATCAAGCCTTGATCGTTTGACTGTCAATCGATTAATTTTGTTGCTTTATCTTTTTTTGTGAAATCAATGGCTCAATTGATCGGCTGATTGATTGAAAATTCTTAATTGAACATTTGATGGATATAAACAACCCGTCCATTGCGTAATCACCTCCTTGATCGATCGGTAGATTGATTGGTAGTCTTTATAATCAATCAATTGATTGATCCAGGAACATTTTGTTCTTTGGGCGATAGTATTCAATTGATTGATACTTTTTCTCTTAGACACATAATTTGTACCTTATGCCAGATGAATTTCCTGTTCTATGAACTTTATGATTTGAACTTCTGCATCTTTCTGGTCTTGATGTTTAGAATCCGGGTCTTGATCTCCTTGGACTTCTTTTGTCTTACATCTGATCTTCTTGCTATAAGGATTTTTTTTGTCAAGAATTCGGTCATCGAGCTCCTTGGGCTTTTCTTATCTTGCTAACTTGTAACTTAGAGACTAAACTTAAATAATTGTCAACACATTTAAACTTCTAGGGTACCACCATTTGTACTAATAATTTTTTTTTTTTTTAATGTTTGATAATTTATTCTAAGTTTATGATAGTTTTATATAATAACAATAGTAATGATAAGTAATGATAAAGAAAGACAAATTATCATGTTATTAAGCGTAAACTTAAACAGATCTCCCATTTTCTCAAATATAAAAAAATAATGTCAAGAGTTCTCCCACAATAGGTGTATTAATTCATAACTGTATCATGATATTCAATAGAATAAGGGTACTTCTTAATGGATGTACAATCAAACTTATGACAAGAAGAAGTACACAAGTATCAAAAAACGAATTAACAACATATTATCTGTAACCAAAAATCATGTGAGTAAGCTAAAGATATATAGAGAATGCAAAGAAATATCCATACAACAAAAACTCAAAAACAGCCATACAACCAAATGCCTAAAATAAAAATAGTACATCAAGTTATGCTCAAAATAAAAATCAATCAATCTTGAAACAAGATTAACTGAGGGAGTGATGATATTGATTGGGGTATCAGTGGAGGAATAGTTCGCAACAGTGAGGCTCGGAGCAGTGCAGGATCTGAGAGGGACCTTAAAAATGTAACATGTGGCGAAGTCAATTCATGGAAGTCTGCAATTGCACCTGCCTTACATGTAGCTCAACTTGCTGATGCTCAATTGGCTCCAGTCTAGTATCCAACGAGTCTCAAAACTGCTCTCGCTTCAGACGGGCCTCCTCAAATCGATTATATATGGCTCCTCCAAAGAAAGTAGTTGAAATCGGAGATCATCATCATCGTTGTCTGGATCAGGTGCATTCACATCGCCCTCGGGATCAGCTGTAGCCAAAGCTGGTGTTAGTGCCACCCCCTGATGTCGAGCCCTTGGCCTCTCAACCAATGCACGACCGTCAATCCATTGCATGTCATTGGAACCGATCTCCATCCCGGATTTGGAGGAGTGCAATGATATTTGCCCGACGATCATTGACTCCAGGTTGTCTTGAGAGACATTAACCTTCATCGATGCGAGCCATGCGGTAATGATATGTCCAAATGGTATGTGGATGGTCCCATGCACAGGAAGTATGAAATGTGTGAATATGTTTAGGACAATGTTGACATCAAGGGTATGAAACATGGAATACAGCAGAAACATATGAGATGGCCGGACAAATGCCAATGCACGAGAGATGATAGGTAAAAGGCAATTAGCAATAACTTTGTGCAAAGAATTGGTCCAAGCCGAAAGATGAAGTGTAAAATAATTATACAAATAAGCATTGGGACCGTCGGGACGAGGGCGACCAAAGTGGTATTGATGTATGAAATCAAGAGTGATATGAGCAAATGGTGGAGATATCAGATCAGACAACGTAGGATAGAAGACGAAGTCACTTGTCGAAGGACGACATTCCAGAAAAGTCTGAAGAATGTGGTGGGAGAAGTCAAAATTGCATTTTGGGATGTGAGTCTGATACATCACTCTATCAGAGGTATGAAAATAAATTATTATAGAACTCGGAGACAAGTCCTATATTTACACTACGCTCATAATAGATATTGACTTGTGATAATACTGGAGGAGGTCATAAACTGGATAACATGAGTCATGATATATATGTCTAATTGATGTGCAGCAATCAGAAAGTGAGAGTCGGTGGGGTTGGGGTAAAAGTTGAGACGACCCTTCATCGGTCTCCTTAATCTATTGTTTCTTTCTACACAATATGAATGAAATGTAACACAATTAGAACCCCAGCTATGTAACACAATGCAATAAATGATATATGAATGGAATGCAATGTTGGGACCGATGACGCAATGAATGGAATGGCTACGACTGCTCCGTCTTCAAAGATTTGCAGCGGAATACACGACGACGAATACAATCAACGCTAATGCTATGGGTTTACTTGGTATCCACCTCACAAGAGGTGACTACTCGAAGGATCCACACACGCACACCCACTCTCCACTATGAAAACACTCCTTCTCGGTGACTCACCGGAGGCGGAGAAGCCT
>JBAMIE010000041.1:2043416-2056309 GCA_037177295.1 Kaempferia parviflora | reverse complement strand
GGGTCTCGGGGCTTTGTATGCCCGAGAGGGTCTAGGGGCTTTGTGTGCCCGAGAGGGTCTCGGAGCTTTGTGTGTCCGAGAGGGTCTCGAGGCTTTGTGTGCCCGAGAGGGTCTCGAGGCTTTGTGCGCCCGAGAGGATCTCGGTGCCCGAGAGGGTCTCGGGCTTTGTGTGCCCGAGAGGGTCTCGGGGCTTTGTGTGCCTGAGAGGGTCTCGGGGCTTCATGTGCCCGAGAGGGTCTCGGGGCTTTGTACACCTGAGAGGGTCTCAGGGCTTTATATACCCGAGAGGGTCTCGGACTTTTCATTACTATTTCTCAGAATATAAGTATTACCTTTTGACTCTTCCTTTTTAACATCTATACGTAAGGTCCGGATCCATTATTATTATTAATATAATAATAAAAAGTATTATTATTATTATTATTATTATTATCATTCGGTGGCCCGAGGCCGTGGCATTTGTTTATTTGAGCTGGATACATAAAAGTAGCCATCGGCATTGACGGATTAGCCGCGCTCTCTATAAAGATTCTACTGTCATTCTCAACAAAGTGAGGCCGGCGCACATTCGCATCGTTGCCGCGGCCCGCCACCTTTATCTCCTCTTATCTTGCTCCCGCTCTCCCGGATCTTCATGATTCATCTCGTTCTTCCTCGAGGAATCGAATAGCTAGCCTTCGATCCATCGCCGAAAGGTCCGGACTTGGGGCGAAAAGGTGTAACTTTCTTCTAACTCTCTCTCTCGTTCTACGTCTTTTTGGGTTGTATTTTCTTGTGCCTTAGAGTCTCGATATTCTAATTATCTATCTAGTTTGGATCGGGAAGAACCTTCTTTCTTAGGATTTTGATTAATATAGCACGATTCGTTTGTCCTTTATTCGGTTTGAAAGTTCCCTGTTCGCCGCGTTCTGACTTCTGAAACCCTTAACTTGGAAATTTATCTTGAGCAAATCATCTGCTTCTAGGGTTTAGAGCTTTTTCCTCGCTGAAATTCTTCTGTAATCTGGATGGGGAACAAGTTTTCTTTATAATTAGGATCTTTGTTTAACATAGTGTGATTCATTTGTTCGCTGTCAGTTTAAAAATTTCCAGTTCTCCACCTTCTGAAAAACCCATATATACTAGAGGATTTTTATCTTAAGCAAATCCACTCGATCAATGCTAGGGTTCATACTTTTACTCCTTTCTGAAATCCTTCCTTTTGTTTTAACATAAAGTCGCACTTCTGCATTTTTGCGGATAATTCTTCCTCAAAATTTCCTTCCGTGATCATTTTTACATCCCTTTTCTCTTCCACATCCGTGCGTGGACTCTTTCAGTTAAATTCTCTTTATAATTCAATTGAAATTATAACAGATAACATTACTTGTTTCCTTGTGTAATTCTAATAGTCGACATTGGTGGTTCTCTTACTGTTTGTTTCCTTAAACTAACCTTCCATAGATTACCAATTTTTTTTTTCTCTTTTCTTTGTTCAGATGGAACCACAAACTTCTCATTCCACACAGATCATTGATATAGGAATAGATAAGTCAGGGGATGAGCCTAGCATAACATGCAACAAGATATGCGGCGGCGCTACATGTGGCTTCTCCAATTCCACAAACTCAAAAGATGCTGAAGAACGATTTGCTTCTATGCGCAAGCTTTTGATCGCTGTCATTTTGTGCATCATTTTCATTGCCGTAGAAGTGGTTGGAGGAATTAAAGCAAACAGTCTTGCGATTCTTACAGATGCCACACATCTCCTTTCAGACGTCGCAGCCTTTGCCATCTCCCTGTTCTCCATCTGGGCATCAGGGTGGGAAGCAACACCGCGCCAGTCATATGGATTTTTTCGAATAGAAATCCTCGGGGCTCTAGTGTCGATTCAACTTATTTGGCTCTTGACTGGCATCCTATTCTACGAAGCTATTGCCAGACTTATCCATGACACCGGCGAAGTGCAAGGTATATTGATGTTTGGCGTAGCGGCGTTTGGTTTGCTTGTTAATATCATTATGGCTGTTTTGCTTGGGCATGAGCACGGACATGAGGGACATAACCATAGTCATGGTCGCCATGAGGACAGCCACAATGAGCATGGTCATGACCACAGCCACTGTGACAACCACTCGGATGATGACCAGAGTGCCGGAGTGGATTCAGGAGATGAGGACAAGTTGGATCGTCTATTGCACGAGTCAGATAAGACCTTAATCCATGCAAAGCACAACAAAGACAAAACACGAAATATCAATGTGCACGGTGCCTATCTTCATGTTCTTGGCGACTCCATTCAGAGTGTAGGTGTGATGATCGGTGGTGCCATGATATGGTGGAAGCCCGAGTGGAAGGCAATCGACATGGCATGCACACTTTTCTTCTCGGTCGTCGTTCTAATCACAACCATCAAGATGCTAAGGGACATACTTGAGGTCTTGATGGAGAGCACACCGCGCCAAATAGATGCAACAAAACTTGAAACAGGGCTTTGTCAGTTGGATGGTGTCGTCGCCATTCATGAGTTGCACATTTGGGCCATCACAGTAGGGAAGGTTCTTCTCGCATGCCATGTGACGATCGCCCCAGAGGCCGATGCGGATCTTGTCCTTGATATGGTGATCGGATACATTAAGCGGGAGTACAATATTAGTCATGTAACCATTCAAATAGAACGGCAGTAGATATAGTTTTGGATAAGGGGCACTAGATGCAGAACATCTGCTAGTCCTATTGTACATACTGTTGTTTACTACAATTCTCTCTATCAGCAAACAAATGCTCAGTTTCATGTTTCAAGTTCTTATTTTTTTAACCTTTCAATCGATTATTCTTACATTTACCCTTGCAATTTTTTTTAACAAAAAAGTATTTAAATATCAATTAAAATTTAAAGGATATTTAGGTGAAAATTTGATAAATATTGAAGAGCGTTCTAGAGATGATCCCCTCTTTGACTTTTTGTCACAAAATCAGACCGGATGCTGACCCATCCGATCCAATAAACCCACCTCCTGCGGCCCAGTAATGGTTCTTAGGGTTTTACAAGGGAAACGAAGAGAAGGGGGAACAGAAGATGCCGTGCCTCAATCTCTCCACCAACATACGGTTGGAGGACGTCGACACCTCAGCGGTCCTATCCGAGGCAACGAAGGCCATCGCCGATATCGTCGGCAAGCCCGAATCTGTTCGTACCAGATTCCTTAGTCTCTCCACTCGATCTCTGTTCTTCGATTTAATCGTTATATTCTATTCTTCGGAAAATGGGTAACGATGTTGCTGTTAGCTACGCTAAAGTCTGATGAATTTTGTTGTTTATCGGAACAATTCTTTCTTAAAAAAGGAATGAGGAGGCGGCTCTTGCGTTGATGGATTCCTAACTCCTGCTAATTGACCAGGGCATAGAAAAATAACCAAAGTGAGAATAGTTAATATGAACTAGGATTATTGGATAATTAGACTATAATAACAGGCATGGGGGACTAGCTGAAGAACTCAGAAGAAAGGTTGACTGGAAGTATTGCTTAAGAAATTTCATTTCTTGTTATCTGATTGCACGGGATTATTCATTTGTTCTCTTCTTTAATCCTAGCCCTTCTGGCTCATTGAGCGTGGTACTGGGCCAAGTCCGTTAGTGTTTGCTATTGTCTTTTAAGCTAAGTTCTTATAAAACAAATTGAATATTGATGGATAGAAAGACTAGATTCAGCTCAACTGCATACATGGTACTAGTTCATAATACAAAGTTGATCATTAATAAAGTAGCATTTAATAGTTCAATCAAAGTAACTAAGTTCTTAAAGTAGCATTTGATTAACAAAGTTGATCATTATCAAAGTTCAATCAGGCCTGTAGGAATTGTTAACGTAATTTTTGATGGTTAAAAAGGTGATTCCTGGGCAGTGGGTCTTGGACTGAGCTTTTTTGCTTCCATCAAATGATCAAATAGCATCACACCATTTGGCAACAATTGACTAGCTAACTTGGAAGTACCACTAGCTTCTTTTTTGACTGTTTAATGCCTTCTAACTCAGGAAAATTCTATGAACTTATTTGTCACTTCCATTGGCTTGTGAAACATTATTAGTCTGTGACAGTTGTTTCTCTGAGTTTAGTTAAAGATTATGATTCTTGATGTAAGCACTGTTCTACTGTTAATAGGCAATTCATGCAACTTAAAATTTTGAAGATTTTCACTTCCATGGTAGCATATCGTGCTTCATTCTTCTGTTCAAATTTAAGATGCTATTTTAGCATCTCAATAAAGCTAAGGATCCTTTTTCTTGTATAATTCAATATAATGTCATATCCATGTTGGACATATAAACACCAGATATGCTGAGATAGTCTTCTGTAAGCTATCATGAATCCTCCTTTTCAAGAATCTTTTATTTGATCATATGATTTTTAAATGAAATAGTGGTTGTAGAATAAATGGTATGAATGAATTGTCAAATATTAATATCCATGCTTGCATCTTCTTCAATGATGCGAAGGTAACAACCTTACACCCGATCTAATATAGGTAGTATAAGCAGCCTTTTTTTTTTGTTGTTGTTTTTGCAATATTAGTTTACTTGCGAATATGGTATACAGGTAAAATAACCACACATTTCTGTAATTGGATATCCTATTCGTCACCGATGCATAACCTTATATCTTTCATTATTACTTTTTTGTTTACAGTATGTAATGGTTGTGCTTAAGGGATCTATACCCATTTTGTTTGGTGGTACACAACAGCCAGCTGCTTATGGTGAATTAGTTTCCATTGGAGGGCTGAATGCTGATGTGAATAAGAAACTAAGTGCTGGAATTTCTGATATTTTAGAGAATAACCTGTCCATTCCAAAGTCTCGTTTCTTTTTGAAGTTTTACGACTCAAAGGCAAGCCACTATTTATCCTTTAATGAACTTTGTGGCTAAAAATTTTCTGTTGATTTGTTCTCATTGCTTTTTTTTTTTTGTTAGGCCAATCAAGCACAAGAACATGCTCAGTGTTTGCATGCCTTGCATCAGCAATAAACATGTTTTCCCTCAAGTATTTCTTTTATGTGTACTTGGATTTGACAGTGCTCACCTAAACTTACGTTTATGCTTAAAATGCAGTTCAAATGATTCGACTACATTTCCAGAATTGGTGAACCAGTTTGCAGAGTTTGTTCATGGTTAATGCTCGAGCTATTTTGTACGTTTTGATTAATAGAACAACCTCTTATGTCTCCTGTGTGAATCATTTGATGGTCCTTGGGGCGGTGCGATGGTTAAAATATGAAAGGTTGTCACATGAGGTCTTGTGGTCGAAACTCGGCGTGTCCGAACATGTACTTCCATCATGCCTTGACCATTTGCACTAATGGCTAGTAGTCATCCGTGATTTACCTCCTACGTGTTGGCCTAGAGAGGCATTGGGGGCGAGCGAATCTCTTTTTGCCACATATGTGAATCATTTGATGTCTTGCTCTCTTTCGCATCATGAAATGTGATGTGGATAGATATGTATCTGATAGTTGTTATTTCTCATCATTTGTTGGTTTAAGGAAGTTGATTCTGGTCATTTTGTTCTATTCGTCCTGCGGACCAAAAATTTGCTATATGATTTTGTAATGGAATTTTCTTCTGCACTGTAGATGCCTATTATTATGTCTAGTATTCTCATCTATCTTGATAGATTTCCTGTGCGAGTGCAAAACCTTGGCAAAACCTTGGCAGCTTTGGCATCATTTGACTGCTTCTGGCTGTTCCGAAAGCTCATGCAGGACATGTTGGACGATGCTCTGTCTCGTGGTGTTGTTAGATGAATGTTGGAGGTGCCTTAAGGAGCAGGCATATCACAGTGCAGACATATTCGGCCTTCAATGTTGGGTGCTTGATTTGCCACGCACGAACCACTTTCTCGATCACCAGTCTTAGATGCATCTACTGGATGATACTGTTTTGATCACTTCCTTGTTTGATAGCACATCCCGTGCCTGAAGAAGTTGAAACTCCTCACCTCATGTTGATGCTTCTAGTATTTATTTATTTATTTAGAAAGATGTTATGTTTTGTTGCGCCATCATTTGCAAGCACTACAAACTCATCTTTCTCAGTCAACTTCCTGTTGGAAATTTTAAGGGTGGAGAGCCAAAGGCCTCGAGGCAGAACTCACCAAAAGCTCTTGTCATGTTCTTCCTCTAGAGCACTACAAACTCATCTTTCTCAGTCAACTTCCTGCTGGAAATTTGAAGGGTGGAGAGCCAAAGGCCTTGAGGCAGAACTCTCCAAAAGCTCTTGTCATGTTCTTCCTCTAGAGCAAAAACTCTTCCTCTGCAACTCTTGATTCTCTCCGCTTCACCTGCACACCACATCACATGCAAGCACATGAACTTTAAACCAAATGTAATAATGTTTATATGATGAGAATTTATGAAGGAATATAATAGCTATTCATACAAATCAAATGCACCATGAGCTATAAAAGTTCTCTATTAATTTGAAATTCATCATGTAGGAGTAAACTAGGGTGCCAAATTTTATGATCTCTCACTTGATATATTTGGTTTCTGATCAACTGTGAGATGGACAGGAGTAATCTGGTTCTTGTTGCCCCTGGTGCAGATTGCTTCTCCAGAATCTCTCAAATTACCGACACTAAGTGCTCTCTCTCAAACCAAAGTTAGCATGAATCTCTCTCTGAATTTAAAAAAAAAAAAACAGCTATGGATCCATTGCAGCTGCAATCGATCTTGGGATGGGCATGTAGCTGTTTATCTGATTCTTTGAGGTCATTCACAAAAACAGCTTTCCATTTGGTAAACCATGTCTCAGCGTCTAGGCTGGAGTTATTGTTCATCAATGGCGTCATCTGGGATTGCAGCTTATAGGGCAATGCATTGCTGACATGTCAGGTGACCTTGTGCCGATATGGGCCTTGGCCATTGAGCGTGTATCTTTGTCTCCTGCGAAATGCCGTGGAGTTGAAGAAAACACTAATGAATTGGTCACAGGTATGCATCATGAATACAATCAGTTCTGGTTTGTTGGTTAACTGGTTGAATTGGTCAGTCTTATTTTAAAAACACTGATGAATACAAGAGTTTGTTGGGAAACGAATGGTGAGCAAATAGGTTCACTTTCTGTTGTGGTTAATGAACCAGTTCAAATGTAAGTGTTAAACTTTATTTAGTTTTTCTCTGCAGTGTCCATATTCAACTCCTCTTGCTCTACATCCTATACCAATTAGAAACGCAATGCTAAGTTGATATGACTGAGACATTTAAGGTTCTCAACAAGGTGAGGAAAAGGGGGTGAATAGAAGTGTTAATTCGGATGGGTTGGATCTAGTTCGGATTGAGTTGGGAAAAAAAATTTAACTTCCAATCCGAACCGAGAATTCGAACTCAACTCGAAACCCTTCAAGCCGAACCCGACCAATCCGAATCCAACTCGGACAACCCATATAACCCAATTTAAAATAATTGTTTTGATTATTTTTTCAATAATTATTTACTTTTATCTCAATGTTTTATCACTATTATATTAACATTGATATTAATATACATAAAAACATCTTAATTTTTAAAATAAAATTTGATTTAATCCTAAAAAATCAACTAACCCTTAAATTTGGGTCAACCAGAACCCGACCCAACCCGTACACTACCTGAAAATTTTCAACTCAAAATCCTTCAACCCGAATCCGATCCGAACCTGAAAATTCTCAACCCGAATCCGATTTTTTTCGGGTCGACTCGGATTGAGTCGTCAGTTCGGGTTCATTTTTGACACTCCTAGGGGTGAATAGGGAGCTCAACCTGCAAGTTTGATTTGATGGCAAGCTTATACAAGATTGATACTGCGACAATGAAACAAATATATAAGCAAGTTTACCAATCGCAAACATGTTTGTTTACTTCATGACATATAATTTGCCAGTGGATTACTTTTGGAAAATCATTAATTTTTTGCTTTTCGTTAAGAAATATCTTATTAGTTCAAAGCTTATAATTGGATTACGATGAAAGCTTAGGGTTAAAAGAAATTATCTAATAAGATTTATCAACTTTATTTTTGTCGGCCTTAAAGACTCCATTAATCTCCCATCTCCCTTCTCCCCTCTTATAGTCTCTAATCCTCCAATTTTTGTTGTTGGTCACTATCATTCAATTGCTCAGTCACTATCATTCAATTGGTATTCATGATTTTATAGTGATTATGCAATAATAACTCCTTTTATTTTCTGTGTGGAGTTGTAAATAAAATTATTCTATTTGCTAGTTTCTTAGATCTAACCAACAGCTCCAGTCGAATGATCTATAGTTGACTAAATTTATATCAGTTGAGTGCTTTTAACTATAAACCCCAATTTATCACAACTTTAGGATTTTTAGTCTCCAAGGCCTAATTCATCATTCTCATCCATCAATTGACTCATCCGTAGTTGATTGGATTTCAACATCAGTCAATTAGTAAACTCTAAACCTCGAATTCACTGAGGATATTGGATTTCCTAGTCACTAGTTGAATGTAATCGCCTATTGACTTAAACTATGCCACCTGTAAGGTTGATTCCATCTATGATGAGTTCTACTTCCATCCCCTCGTGGGTAATAGATCACGCAACACTCATAGCTCATCAAAGACTTGTACTTGTAGTTTGTCTTTACTCCTTAGTTCTTCTTTTGAATACTTGGTTCCAAGCTCATAGCTCCTTCACATGTTATCCTTCAATCCTTAACCTCCGAAGTCTGCCTCCATTAGTTATTGTCGTTGTTGCCTCGATGCTCCTTATGCTGTGGTCCCTCGTATGCCTTATGCAATCTTCTCCGATCTCTTTGGATGTCAACTTGGTCACATCGGGTCAATGTCTAGAGCTACTCTAGCACCACTTTAATGCTCCTCATCGTGTAGTCTTTTTGATGTTTCCTACCATCCTTCTCTAATCTTATCATACCTCTAAGCAATCGAGCGTGTCACTTTGGTCAGCCAAGCTATCAACCATATATCACTTGTCGTTACTGAGTCACATGCTCTCCAAACTCCATGTGTATTTCTGCATGTCCCTATACCATAAGCACATTTATCAAATACGCAAGGTAAAACCCAACTAACTTCTTTGGTCAAACATTAAAATGCAAGTTATACCAGCTACTTAGGGCACTTGTTATTTATTGAAGCATGTTTATTAATTTGTATGTATTGAATGAGCATGAATAAACTCTCTTAAGCTAAACTTGCTCAAGAACATGACTTGTTTATAATCCTATGCTCAAATCACCACTTGTTCACTTTGTATAATTTGGTCGTTAAATCTATACAATTTTTTTATTCAAACTTTAGCTCTTATTAAACTTGTTATTATATTGAAGAATGAATAAATATGAATTTATAATCAAAATTTGGAGTGTTATAATAATTATTAACTAGACCAGTTAATTAGCAACTGTTCTAACCTGTTAGCTTGTCCCAGTCAATTCTTTTTTTGTCCAAGTCAATTCTTAGTTGCATATACAATTTGATCAATTGAACCAATAATTGGACTAATAAATCATGGACCACAGCTTTTTTTAGTGGATTTCAATTCTACTTCTATAATTATGTTTTCGCGCAAGTAGCGTTAATTCATTTTAAAAAAATGACCAAAAAACAATGGACACATTTCGTCACTAATCACTCATTATTTGCCTATAGCGACGAATTAGTGATGGAATATGTAGCGTTGCTTATCTACCCATGGTGTTTCTAATGACAGATAATTAATATCTATCGCTATTATTGAATAATTAATTGTCATCTCTATTATTAGCGACAATTATTTAATTTTCCTCACAATAACTGGAGTAAAATGGACTTTTCGATCAGAAATTAGCGACGGAAAAGTTAATTTTCCATTGCAATTAGCGATGAAAAAGTCAATTTTCCATCGCTAATAGCGACAGGAGAGTCAAATCTCCATCACTATTAGCGACGGAAGAGTCAATATCCACCTCATGTGGCTTGTTGTTGCGGCAGATACATACAAGCGTTGGAACTTAGCAATTAATAGGAAATAATACATGACTTCCAAGAGAATACTTTTTCTTCTTCTTCCTAGACATGCAACTACTCTGTTTATAACGAGGGTGATTACACATTCTACATTCTATCAGTTCGCTATCTTCATTCTAAAAGATCATGCAGTTATTGATACAACAATGAATCTTCTCTACTAGCAAACCTAAATTTCTAATCAATTTCTTTGCATTGTAGAATTTATCAATCATGAGTTATCAGTGGAGAGCAACTTTGACATCAATTGACATATGTCATCGTAACATCGTTCAGAGAAATGATGTTCTATCTTCATGTTCAATAATCTTGCAGTAACTGATAGTTGAGAATGACCAGAAAGAATATCTTTCTATAGTTCTCTTTCGCACTAGCCTTCAACATGTCATACATTTTCTAAACTTCGAGCGTAGGTGTTTCCTTTATATTCAATTGTTCATATGCATTCATTGCGTCATAAACTATTGATTGTATTGCATTCACAAGCTTTGATGATTCCTTTGGAGAAATCGGGTAGAATGGCAAAGCAACGAAAGATTCAATTTGGTCAAATACATACGACTCTCTATGACAATACCAATTGTAATAATTTGGAGCAAACTTATACCTACATATATGTGTTTTCATTGTATCCTCATCACGTAAAGTTGTATTTCTACATCTGCGCTAATTACATGGAGCACTTTAACTCGACATCATTCAAACATTCTAGATGAGATTTAGAGAAGTTCACAAACTTTTAACCCCAACAAAAAATTTTTGACTAATAAATCCATTGTCTAACATATTGTACATCCAAGTATTGTTCATATACATTGTGCCCTAATGAGAATAAAATTTCCAACATAATTAATCATGTCAAACTAAGCATGATTATGTTTAAATTATTTAGATTTTATGAAACTAAGCATGCTTTTCTAAGGTAAATGTCAAAAACTATAGTATCTTGTAAAATGATCGAGGCAAGTCGAATAGATAAAACAACAAGAGCTCGGGGAGATGATCAAGGCAAGTTATATAACAAAAAAAAAAGGGATTTTGGGATAATCTTTGGATGAATTTTTACGTTGCGAAATAATAGGATAAACAGGGATTCATCGCCAATCTATCGTTGCAAAATTTTGCCACGACAATACGAAAATTCATCACAAAAATTGCAACGAATTTTAATTTTTATCGTAGATTTCATTGCAAATTTGATACGAAAATTAATTCATCACAAATTTCATAATCTCAAATCTACGACAAACATATATTTTCATCGCAGATTGATGACGAATTATTTTTTTGTCACAAAAATGTTGAATATTTACGAAGAAGCAGCCCCCAAAAAATCTCTTTTTTGTCACAGATTTGTGACCAAATATATTTTCATCCCAAATCTGCGACGAATTTAAATTCGTAGCAAATCTATGACGAATCTAGATTCATCACAAATTTGGGACGAATCTAGATTCGTCCCAAATTTGTGACAAATCAACATGGTTAATCATGTAAAACTAAGCATGATTATATTTAAATCATTTAGATCTCAAGAAACGAAGCATGCTTTTCTAAGGTAAATATCGGAAACCATAGTAGCTTGTAAAATGATCAGGGCAAGTTAAATAGATAAATCAACAATGAGCTCTAGGAGATGATCAAGGCAAGCTACACAACAAAAAAAAATAGGGATTCTGGAACGATTTTTTTTAAAAAAAAATCATTATAAAAAAAATTTGCTACAAAAAAAATCGTCACTAATCTGTCGTTGCAAAATTTTGCAATGAAAATATGAAAATATGAAAATTTGACATAAATTTTGCAACGAATTTTAATTTTTGTCATAAATTTCATTGTAAATTTGTGACGATAATTTGTCACAAATTTCATAATCTCAAATCTGCGACGACCATATATTTTCATCACAGATTGGTGATGAATTATTTTTTGTCACAAAAAATGTTGCATATTTAAATAGAAGTTGTGGCCAAAAAATCCCTTTTTTGTTGTAGATTTGGGACCAAAATATTTTTTCATCCAAAATTTGTGACGAATCCAGATTTATCGCAAAAAATGTTGCTTATTTGTGAAGAAGTTGCACCAAAAAATTATTTTTTCCCTCGTAGATTTGTGATAAAAATAGATTTTTGTCCCAAATTTATGACATATCAAGATTCGTTGTAGATTTGGGAGGACGAATCCTGATTCGTAGCAGATCTATAACGAATCCTAATTCATCGCAAAATTAGAATAAGTTTGTGATGAAAATATTTTTGTCGCAAATTTTGTCACAAAACTCGAAATATTTTGCCAGCATCTCCCCTATTTTTTTTACCTTTATTATATTTACATATCAAACATGCAATACATCATAATCATCAACACATCCTATAAAATATATCCAACACATCCTACAATTAACATATCCAACACATCATACAATTAAACATATCCAATATATCCTATTAGCATTCAAAGAAGTTATCCAAAATTAAACACATCATATTTTACACAATAAAACAAGTTATAATATCCAAACATAGCAATGTTCAACAAGTCATAATATATATCCAAACAACAAATATAACAAGTTATCTAAACGATATAAAAAAACAAATCATCATGCATCAAGGCCTTCTTATTATCCTGCGTCAAATTACAAACAAATAATAAGTAATATTTATAACAAAAAAAAAGTGTCTAACAATCAATGATATCTAACATATATTAAACCAAACTAAAATCATTATCATAATATATTGTTGGATCGTAGATGGACGTACTTCATCTTCCTATTAGGGTTAGTTCAACGGAAATGCAATGGAAAGACAAACAATGCTAACACCTTACTCTTTACTTGGTATCCACCTCTAGCCGAGGTGACTAATCCAAGGGTCCAC
>JBAMIE010000041.1:2007264-2026222 GCA_037177295.1 Kaempferia parviflora | reverse complement strand
TTATACTTAGGTATTTGGCACCAATACAAGTAAGTATAATAACCAAAATACCTTTATTAATATTGGAATTTGATACACTGAGTCCATACAACAATCAACATTTGATTGGCTCTAGGGCTCTTACTAACATGCTCCCCTTTTACACCAGCAAACCTGCTTAGGCAACATGGTTCTTACTCTCCTTCTCCACACCAGAGGTTCAGGGTTCAATCTCTGCTGGACCTCTTTTCACTATCTTTTTATTTATGCATATACTTTTTAGAAAAATTCCATAAAATTATGCAACATAAATTTTAAATGATTAAAAATATTTTTTGTAAAATTTTGGGGCGTTACAACTGATTATCCTGAACCAAACGCACCCTAAAGGACATATGCTCGCGTATCTGAGGTCAGATCACCTAGAGGTGATTAGTTATTCAGACTCCAATTTTATTAGATACTTGGATAGCAGGAGGTCTACTTCGAGCTATATTTTCATATTTGCTGGAGAGGTTATATCTTGGAAGAGCGTCAAGCAGACATTAGTAGCCACTTCTACTATAAAGGCAGAGTTGGTAGCATGCTATGAAGCATCCAATCACGGGATTTGACTATGGAACTTCATCACATCATTGGAGATTTTTGTAGCATTAACAGGCCATTGAGGATCTACTATGATAATAAAATCATAGAAATTTATGACAAGAAAACTGTTGTTCATTAAAATCTAAGCACATCGACATTAAGTTTCTACCGGTTAAAGAAAGAATTCAGAGTTGTCATATCATCATAGAATACATCAACACATATTCTATGTTGACAGATCCACTCACCAAAGGCTTGGTGCGTAAGTTGTTTCATATGCATATTGTGGATATAGGAGTTCTTCTTATGAAAGAAGAATTCATCTAGTTGGAGTTTGTATTTTTTTTATTACTCTATGTTAATAAAGACAAACATTTTGTTTTGATTATTATACGCAATTAAAGTTTAAAACATTAATGGGAATTTATATGTTTATTTGACACTCTGACTATGGTATCATGATTTACTATTGCTATTTAACATTTGATGTTTGTAAATATGATACAGATTGCTTTTGAAATCATAAAGTTTGGATCATGATCTGTTATTGCAGTTTAGTATAAAGTATTTTGCAAATATGATCTGACATCTTTTAATGTCATTTTAAGACCAATTGGAAATTAACATGTACTAATCACATTTCATTGAATTTTTACTCTACACATCCACATCTTGATCTATGTTATTAATGACATTGGTATTGTGATTACTGTTGGAGCTTGTTATGATCATATACAGTAGTTATGACCTCTTTAGTCTTTTACCAATGAAGTTAATGGATTTGATTGTTTATAGGGGTATCTTATTCTCATAAAGTATGATATCAACTAAAGTTACATTCGTATGTTGTCTATAATCACATATAGCCCAAGTGGGAGATTGTTGAATTTAATATCTCTTAATGTGGGCTCACATGTGATTTAAGAGACTTGCGATACTGAAACCTATTAAGTGATCTAGCTTAAGGTTATTGGGTTACAGGTTATTGGATATAAGTTTAATGTGAATAATTCTTTAGCCCAATCTGTTATTATCTATGGGCTGATAACGAATTGGATACTTATAAAAAGGAAAGGTCCTTAGGGTAATCTTGACAGAGCTTTTGGCTCTCTATTGACCTAGAGCTTTTCGGTGTCGTCATCCCTTAACCCCTTGAAAGACTTTCCTTTCCATTGCATCTTCTTCCATAGGGATCAAGCTAACGACGCTAAAGACAAGGATATAGATCTTCAATCAGCTTTCTTGTCTATTATGCTTTCTTTTGTGATGTCATGTTTACAATGTAACTAAATCTCAATTAAATTTATTGTTTATCTCTTTAGATTTCTTTATTTGTTCATAGAAAATTTGGGAAAATAATTAACTTTAGTTCCTAAGTGTAATGAGTGGCATGTCATGAAGCATTTTGATTGATGTAAAATAATCGATTGTTCAACAGCAAATGGTTGATTGATCACTATCACACATAATGCTTATAAAAGTTGATTTCGTGGAAGTTCTAGGCACCTTGCATCGGTTGTAGATAGAGGGTTACTGCATTCAGGAGATTGTGTGCGATCCACAAAGAAAGAAACTAAGAAAATCCTTTTGTAGTTTTAATTAGGGTACTTTTTGTTGTTTGGTTGTACGTGTTTGGTTGTACATGGTAAAAGACGATTTGTTTGTCCCCAACGTCTTCATCAATCTATTCCTAGGCCAATACGGAGGAGATAAATCACGGATGACTATTAGCTATTAGTGCAAATAGTCAAAATATTGGAAGATACATATATTTGGACACGTTAAATTTAGACCTCAAGACTTGTTATTTGGTTGGATGTACTTTATGTTTGTTGTAAAGAATAGAAACTATAAAAGATTGCTTCACCTTAAAATTTATTTTAAAAGGGAAAAGTATCACAGTGTTACCCAGAGTGATTTTGTTATAAATCTTGTGCTATCAAGTAAGAAGATGTGGCAAGCTCCCATATCTTAATCATCGCACTGTCTTAAGAAGACTATCGAGTAAGAATCATGGTTCTGGATCACATAAACAAATGTACTAATATTGTTGTGCTTATTTTTTATTTATATGTAATATTATATATATATATATAGACGAGTAAGATAGAAAACGATAACAATTTAACGCATGTATTCATCCCCTCTAATCATGACTTAAGATTCAATAATTTTGGCCAAAACTGCTCCGAGTAATTATCAATTACTCTATTATATTAGCTTTAGTAAAAAATATTGTGATAATTACTCTATTATATTAGCTTTTGTAAAAAATATTGTAATAATATTAGATCAGTTTCCATAAATTAAAATAATTTTAATTGAGTTTTAACTAATATTGAAATAGATTTGATACTATCACAAACATGTGATCATCTATGTGGTGGCAAAAAGGCGAAGCCGTCACATTAACCGTCTTTGTTATGGTTGTCTCATACATTCTGGAAAGGATAAATTATGAGGGTTTATTCATTCTTAGTTGAATGTTTTTCCTAGACAAAGAGTATGAGATAACTTAAAGCAGTATTTACACCTGTTAAAAATCGAACCATACCTCTGATGGTAAACCCTACCTGAGTATTAATTCAGCTACACCCACGGTGGCGACAATCTCAACTCGAAAGAATGATAGATTGTGTCTCTCTAAAATTTAATCTCATTGCTATTTAAAGTACTTCGTTGTTATCTTTTTCTTTAAATGGACAGTTGATCTAAAAATACTGTTTATTATGAGTATTTTTCAATTTATCTTAGGGGGTGCTTAGTAGGTAGGTTTAGAAGAATGGAATGAGAATGAAATCTATTTCATTTCTCATTATTGATGCTTGATAGATGGGAATCTGAATCAAGATATAAGTTTGATACCCCAAATTTCATAATCCAACCCTTTTTAATTATCGCTAATCTCATTTCTTCCTCAATCAAACTCATTACTATTCTCATTGCTAAATATATACCAAGCGCCTAATTAGTAGCTAATAAAAAATTTTTATAGAGTTGGATCAATCATCTCCATAATTTGTCAACGTAAGTTGAATATTTAATACCGACTAAAAAAATTTCTTAGGTGGCTATATAACTCGGGGAGAGGATTCTATCCATACGTCAATTGGGACAAGTGCCCGAGTTCATCTGCTTTCCCAACAGACCTAGGATATGGTTTGAAATCAAGGCAGAGAATGGGCTTGCTTTGATAGAGTAGTGGGGCTTCCACTTACTGATCCATTAAGGCAGCTGAGTTGCTCGTGGTATAGCGAATACCTCCGTGAACGAGACCTCTGTGGGCAACAGTCGACTCTTATGGTTGAGACCTCTGTGACCGAGATATCTACGCCCGAGGTCTTCAATTTGAGCCTCTAAGCGATTGTCAATCTCCTTACCTCTCTAATATGGCATGCTCTAGGAGATCAAGATTTAATTAAAATTAAAGAAGTATGACTAAAATAATTTTAGTTAAAGTTAAATAAACTCTAATTAAAAAATGCCTAGTGTTATTTCAAAAAAAAAATTCCAATTATTTTACTTAATTCTGTCTCTCGATGCCACACGGCCAAGCCTTGATATCTCTAGGCCATCAGCAGGGAGATGAACCAAACCGATATGATACCCGCTCCGGTTCAATTCAAGCCCGGCTCAGCCTCGTGACTCACACTTTTATCGAGAAGTGCCCGGACGGGACCACCCAACTTGAGATAACATCTGGACCGTCAATCAGCTTGCAGAAAGGACAATCGGACGGAAAGCATAAGGTCAAAGGTCCCATCATTCTTTTTCCTTTCCTTTGACTCCACCAACAGAACCGATTTGGAAAAAGGGTTTTAAAATGCTTTTGACTTGACTGTTACATCGCTGCCTGCTGCCATCTATTCCTTATCTTGCCCTCCTATTTTTGCCCAATTCACTGGAATGCCACCGCCAGATTTTATTTATTTTTGCAACTTTTAATTCACACTTATTCCTGTGATTAATCGTGATGAATAATTACAATTACACGTGGCCACATCAACTTTTAAAAATAGAATAATAACTTTAATAATTAGGAGATAAAATAATAATGTTATAAATAAATAAATATCAGAAGGTATTTTGATTTTGGGAATAGTTTTTTTTTCTCAAATTTATTTCGCATTTAATTGTATGGAAATGGCATAACAGAAAATATGAGATGAGACGGTGGCATTCTGGAGAAGAGGTAGGTCTTTGCTTGTAGCTGTCGCATCATCTTTCCCATGCTCCCTTTGACCAGTGTTCATGGTGTCACACCCACCCACCTTTCTTTATTCTTCTCCATTATTCTCCTCTTCTTCTTCCTCCTCATCCTCTCCTCCTCCTCCTCCTCTTCCGCTTGGTTCCGCTCCATTCTTATTTCCCGCTCCTTATCCTTGAGGCGGGTGCGCCGAGACACTTCGCCTTGCACGTTGGATCGGCGGCTGGCGGCGGGCGTCGAAGACGAGGGTTTTTCTTTCCGAGGTTTGATCTCGACCTCTCTGAACTTATGCTCCATTTTTTATTTTTTGCTCTCGGCGCAATTTCTAGCGTTTTTGTTGAGAAAAGACGATATTTTGGGCGGACTTGTAGTCTCTCTTCCCCTTCAAATCCGAGTAATTTAAGGTCTTGGTCTACGATGTGAACACTAATTACATCTGTGATTTTGATTTGACTGTTGAATTCGTAAAAACTGGATCTTTTTTTTGGGAAGTTTTGTTCACAAGTTAGAATTTGAGAGCCTTGCTGTTTTAGTTTTCTCTGATAGTTTTCGGGAGTATGGGTTGAATTCGATGACTTGCGTTCTTGATTTTTCTTAAGAGTTTAGATTGATTGCATCATCCGGAAGCATAATTTGAATTGGTCCGATTCAACCTTCCGACTCGGTAGGTTTGCGCTTAACGTTGTTCATTGGTGCATAGAAGACGTTGTCTGCATTATTGTCTTGTGTGGGAGATCATCAGAGAAGTTTCTCACCAGTAATTGTTTTGTCAGCATTTACTCATCCGTTTAGCGTGCCATGGTTCTTATCTTTAAGCCACTTTTGTTGAACAATTTGGAGACCACAGAATTTAACATAAGATGGCAGTTCTACTATGGTTTTTTTAGTACTTTGGTCATGATGATTGATTTTGCTTGGTTAAGAATACATGAATAGTTCCTCTCATATCTTCAATGTGAATTGAAGCCGATACAACAATTAGGTAGGTTGTTACTGATCTTTTTAGTCAAGTAGTCATGTAGATGGATTTGATAGTCATGGAAATTCTGAAGATAATCAATTTAATATATATATATATATATGTGTGTGTGTGTGTGTGTTGCTTCTTTTGCTGATATGATTGTGTTTACTTCTTTAGGGAAAACCCAGCGTTTGATACTTGCAAAATGGGCTGCTTCACCATTTTGAAGCAGAATAAGAAGAAGAAAAATGTGAGCTTTGCCAGCAAGAGACTACAGAAGTTGAATGAGAGCTCAACTTCTACACTCCCTGAACCAGAGTGCGATAAGCCATCTCTTCAGTCGGCCCCTCCAAGTTTCAGAAACAGAACAAGATCTTCTCAATCTATATCACCAAATGTGAGAGCTAGAGCATTATCTGCTCCTTCTAGCCTTATTGTGGCAGATCGGGATGTTCTTGAATTTGATGATCAAGAAGAGTGCAAGGGTCGAAGTTGGCCAGTGAAGGATCAGCATTTCTCAAATCCGCTGCCACTTCCGCTTCCCTCACCACGCACTGACTCTGTTTTGAAGCATTTCTCAAGTTTTAAGTCAAACCAACCAATGGGTTCTAGTAACACCTCGGGTCCACTCCCATTACCACAATCCAAGAAAGGGCTTCGAAATTTCTCATATGATGAAATTTCAACGGCTTCTCAACATTTCTCGCTTGAATTTGGCATTTCTGAAAACAGCTCAATGACGGTTTATAATGCAACTTTTGGAAATGAGATAACTTCAAAGAAGATTGAAGCCACAGTTACTTGTTTACAGCATTCCTCGCATGTAATTTATTTATATCCTAGAAATTTCTCCTTTGCACATTTCCTCATTTGCTTTAGATACTTGTGGATATATTGAATACTCAGGCCTATAAGCATCAATGTTACTTCCAGAAAGAAACAGATGCCATGTCTTATTTCTGTATATTAAATCTACTTCAATTCACCCATTGTGAAGCTGGTATTTCATCTTTCTTCAGAATTTGATACTAGTGTTTTTTCCCTTTTCAGAATTGATCCAAGTTTCTTGTGAAATTCTGTTGAATCCTAAGTGGGTGGATTTCATGGACTGTTTCTTAAGTTTTAGCAACATGTGTATCTTGATACGAGTATTTATGCATTAGAATTACCACTATAGGTGTTCTTTTTATTCTTTGGCTGCATTCAAACAATTTCTAGAAAATTAATTGATGGATGTTGCTGCACCATAGTGATGGTTAAGTGAATAGTAATTCGTCATGTTTGACTTTTTCAGAATTTGAAGGAATTTGCAAGTGAGGTAAATATAATAGCTTCACTACAGCATCCTAATCTTTGCAAGTTAATTGGGTATTATGCTCAAGATGGTTCTGATGAGAGAATGTTGATATATGAGAGGCTTTATCATGGGACTTTGGACCGACTACTTCATGGAAGATCAGATGGTCCTTCCATTGATTGGCTTACAAGGATAAAAGTGGCGGTCTGTGCTGCAAGAGGTCTTGCCTTCTTACACGAAGAAGGGCCTTTTCAGGTGAATTAACTTCATCCTTGATATGCCATGCACTGTGTATTTGATTTAGGATTTGTCGAGACAAAATTAAATAATTTGAAGAATCTATTAGAAAGGTAGAAATTTAATTAGTTCAAGCATTTTATTGATGCTTTCTCAATAAGATTAGAGTTATGGAATTGACAAGTTTTCTTTTTAACACATTGGAGATCATTTGATGAGGATGATATGATAACTATAAAATCAGGGACTGGGATCCATTTGTCCTTTTATTCAAACGCTGTGAAAGAACAACTACTGAATTTTGCAAAATTATGAATGCTTGCTTATTCTATATAAAACTATAACGATATTTACAATCTAATTCGATAAGACTTCTACATTTGTATAAAACATTTAACTATTCAAACCATGTTCTGAAGAATATCTAGCATCTTTAATTTTGTGCTTTAGCTGGCATTTTACATTGATATCATGTTTTTGATTATCAGGCAATGTATCATGAATTCTCTATTTCAAACATACAAGTTGACAAGGATTACAGTGCAAAGCTCTCAGGATATGGATTTGCAGGTCACTACAACCCCGACACAAGCATATTGAATTCTTCTATCGTAAGTGGTTTAACTTATGTTCCCAGTTTGATGTGGTTTACCTGCTTGTTCCAGCAAATCACCACTTACATAATAACCTTTGCCGGGCTTATTCATTTATGGTTGATCAGGGCTCTGGGAACCTGTCAGTGGAGACCTTGGAGAAAGGATTACTGACTCCTAAAAGCAATGTTTGGAGTTTTGGAATTGTCCTTCTTGAACTACTGACTGGACGGAAGAATCTCGATGCCAGATACCCTAAAGAAGAGCGCAATATTGTCAAATGGAGCAAGCCATTCCTTGCAGATGATTGCCTCCTGTCATTTATCATGGATCCTCGAATCAAAGGACGTTTCCCTCCCAAAGCAGCACGAACAGTTGCAGATATCATATCAAAGTGTCTTCAGAAAGATCCTTCAGAAAGACCTACCATGAGGGCTATTGCCGAATCACTGGAAAATATCCAAGAGATGAAATGCCCAAGCCGCTACCGTCTTCAAGAGCCATCTGCAGTTTCTGGGAAAAGGATGCTGAAATCTCAAACAATAAATGGCATCGTCATCCCTGCACCCCCTCCCGCAACTAGCTTTTCGCCGTCACCTCCAACAATATCCCAACAGCTGTTGTCACCGAGAACTTCATTTTCGATGCCACTTCGACTCCAGGCCTGTTCGACCACAGCTTCACTCGAAGATAATCGGATAAGCAGTCCCAGGAAACCCAGCTCGCCTATGTTACATAGGTCGACTAGACTGGAAGGATTTTAAACTGTTCATATATTCTTTATTTGAGTATTTATGTTTGATGCTTTATTTGTGGTTTCGATGTGGATACATGAAGTATAGATGTGCCTGTTTCCAGAGTGGAAACAGGGTTGAGACAATTTGTAGATAGAAGATGAGTGTCAGCTTGCGTCGCATTATGAATCAAAGAACTAGTTATCTAGTTGGGAGTGAACTTTGTTCGACATCTGTAAATAAAGTAAATGTGATCCTCTCGTATTAGAAAAGGTGTTTTGTCCATGAGTGTTCGTTTGATGATGTGCAATAAATCATTGCTCAAAATTTCGTCCTTGTTAATGAGATTAAGCTGTGTTACAATCTGCGGTTGTTTTGCGGTGGTGATGATAATTCTTCAAGTTTTTTTTTTCTGTGAAATTTACCATCCCAGTGATCCAATGTAATCGGTTCATGAACCATTAGGATAATTTTAGAAGTCATTGCTCCGCAGCTAGTGTTTAGGAATCTGACTAATCCATGATGAATCTGACTAATCCAACTTGATCAATCCAACTGACATTCAATTCAATTAATTGTTAAATTGACCAAGGAGAAAAAAAAAAGACATTCTTAATTATATAAAATACACCCTCCTAAGAGGAGTTTTGACAAGGTTATAGTTGCCCATCTTGGAACAGCCCACCTTAAAGATATATTATTATAAAAGTGCTAAATTTATACTATCTTGAAATAATTTTGACTAAAAACTATGCTATCTCAGAATCATTTTAATTAAAATTATTCAAAAATAAAACATAGAGGTGTATTTTATCATTTTAATTATAAATAAAATATTATTTTAATATATTTTGAAGTAGAATTTTTTTTAACAATATAGATTTAAAAATATTATTTTAATTTTCTACTCCTAGAATGTCAATCAACTAGGATGGAGAAAATTAAGAGAGATATCTTACATAAAATACAAATGAAGTGGAGGAGAGTATTAGATATTCTTTGTAATTGTAAAATACCTCTAAGATTTAAAAGAAAATTTTACAAAACGACAATTAGACCTCTATAAAGTTGAATATTCGATTATAACTCAAATATATGAACAAAAAATGAGAGTTGCAAAGATGAAAATATTAAAATGGATATACAAATATACAAAAATAGATTGTATAAGAAACAAAAATAGTAGGAAGAAAGTTGAGATTGATGCTGTTGAGAAAAAATTTCGAGAAACATATTTAAAATGGTACATACATATATTTAAATGACCAATAAATACTCCAATTAGATAATATAAAACTATGATAAATGTGCACACCAAATGTGGACGAGAAAAACTAAAAATGACTTAATTAATAATAATAAAATAAAATAAAATTTATTTAATATAAATGATAATATAGTAGAAGATAAAGTCTAATGACGTATTGATCTTACCTAATAGGATAAAACTTGATTATTATTGTCATAGTAGGTCAATCAACTTGTGCAATGAGACACCTAGATGAACCTTTGACTTGTCCAACTAGCTTAGCATGTCCAACTAAACTAAGCCTCAGCTCATCTAAGCCATCCAACTCAGTTGACCAACTTGCAATTCTATTCCTTTTGAATTAGGAATCATAATTGTCTTTTTTTTACAACCAATGTAGAAATTTTAACCCCTAAAGAAATTAGTGTAGAATAGATTAACTATTTCTCAAGAAATTCATGTATAATAGAATAACTACTCATGGACAAGAGCATTGCTTAGCCCCCCTCAACTTTGATTCTTCTTTTGTTGATACTTGAAAATTTTACTACGCAGGAATTTACTAGGTCTAGATTGTTAACTAAAACTCAAATTTTGGCACTAACAAGCTTCAGATCAACAAACAAAATGGTTTAACACGTCCCTTCTAGAAGGATCACCATTACAACCTTCAAGATGCATATCGCCAAGGTATAGCTCAGATTTCAGTATGTTGGATGCGATTTTGAGTTTCTTGATTGTCAAGCGGCATGTACTGTGCCATGATTGCACGAATCTCCGAGTCCATGTAGCTCTGAACAAAACAGGAAAGAAAGATCAGATGGAGTTCAAATTTGTGAACTAGAATGTGGTACTATAAACCAGCTGGCTCACGTGCTGGTAGTTTACCGACGCACAGAAAACAGATAGTTGTTCACCGACACAGTCTAATATTAACAAGGCTCAAATCGTTGCATGAATGAAAAACATGAATGACACACAATGCTAGCATTAGAAAAGGCTCGAAACTAGCAAACTTTACCCTGATTCTGTACTTGTATACTGCATAGGCTCCAACTCCAGCTATAACTAGGCCAAAGAAGATAACCCACAAAAAGCTCCAACCAACCGCTGTAGAAGGTCTTTTGCCTGGATACAGCAGGTGTTATAGTCAATCTATGTAGTAATAGTACTTGAAACTATCTTTTCTAGTTAGTATTCTTTTACTATTGATTGAAGAATGTAGTTATTATGGATTTTTCAATGAAGTTTAGAGATTCCGCCATACGCACTTATGCACGTGTCATGGTCCTTTATGTATAGCAAATCATCACCGCAGCTGCACTCGTAGCTTCCCCAGGTGTTCTTGCACTTGCAGCCAGAGCATTGACAAGCTAACCTTTCCTTGCATTCGTCGACATCTGGGAAAGAGAATCATTGGTAGTAAAGAACATTGAATACGATAAAGAAACTAACAGTTTTTCACAGGAATAGCTATTCAAAATTCCCCATAATTTTCAGTGAGTAAGCATTCTTATTCTTGTGTTTGGTGGCATAAATTAATTTGGAATATTAATTTCCATGGAATTGCGATGTCCTATTCACAAGGAATAGTTGTCCATTATGTAATCCATCCTTTTTCGAATAATAATATTGTTATTCTATTTGTCCCTCCAATGAATATTATTGTGAGCATGGATTGACCAGGAATGTATAGCGATCTCTTGGTGCGCCAAGTTATGAAGCATGATGATCAGGAAAGGAGGCCTGAGCAAGTCAACTAGGCAAGTCAAGCGAGGCAATTCCATTAGGTTAGATAGGCTAATTGGATAAGACGATTGAAGCAGATGTACCATCTGGCTAAGTAGGTTGAGAGCATCAGGCAGGTAAGGTCAAACAGTTGGGTCGAGTCAAATGGGCCTTGATTAGCCTATCCAACCAGATAATTCATAGACCGAACAAGTTGGACTATCAACTAAGTCAAGCACATCTAACAAATTCATGGTAATCGAGCCAAACGAGATGAGCAAATGAGTTAGGATAGGGTTGTATTTGTGAACAAGTACAATATCAACTCGATAATGTTTGTTTGGTATTTAGAAATAAAATAAACAAACAAATTTGAACACTAGTGAGCTCAGCATTATAACATTCATTAACAAACACGTGAAAAATTCATGTATGAACTTTGATTATGACCTCATCTAAAGTCGGATCATGATTTTATTTCTTCATTTTTATATTCAAATATATATATAAAAAATAGAATACATTTTATAATTCTAATAATATATGGCAATATTTAAAAATGAAAAAAGAATAATAAAATAATAATGACTCTAGCGGTAGGACAATCTGTTATCAGAGATATTGAGAAAAATTACAGAATTGAAATTACACAAAATTAATTCTAACTTATCTGTCTAGATGACCTAAACGGATAATCTCGGACTGTCAACAGGGATTGGTTCTGCCAAGCTTTTGGTGGTTCAAGTCGCGAAGTCGATGCAGTGCGTAGCTAAATCGAGAGTCAGGAAAGGAATTTGTTGAGGAAGATGCTGAGGCCTGCACTCAATGCAGTTTCCTTGAAACAGATTCGTCCCACCTCCGGCTGTGCTTCAAGGTTCTCTCTGGTGGTCTAATTCCCAAGATACAACGGCAAAACCACGCACACAACCAAGCACTAGTTGTTCGTGACGAACTGAGAATACACTCGAGTGTTATCACGAGTAGTTCAGCCATGCGGATGCACGGCTGAGATGAAAGAATCAGGGACAACGGTGGAGGAATTCTTTTGCTTTTGCTTTTGCTTCTGCTTATCTTCTTCTCGCTCTATCTTTTCTACTCAAGATCTAAACTCCTTATATAGAGACTCAACCTTTGGCTGTAATAAATGACTGATTAATGGTCATTAATTACTGACAGTTTCAATTAGATCAATTAATGACCATTTATTACCATTAATTGTCGAAAATTTCAATTGAATGAATTAATGACCATTTATTACCATTAATTGTCGAAAATTTCAATTGAATGAATTAATGACCATTTATTATCATTAATTGTCGACAATTTCAATTGAATGAATTAATGACCATTTATTGCCATTAATTGTCGGTAATAATTTTTAACATTGGTTCAGTGCAATCCAGACCCTGGATTTGCACCCACCCCTACACACCACGCGAGAGATTTTCTCCCCATGCATATGTTTACAACATCAATGCATGTGCCATAATTTAAATTAACAATAAAGCCAAGAAACTTCTAATGTGAGACTAAAAATTCATGCAATCCCTCACATGAATATAGTGTATGTGATAACATTCAGCCTCTTCGCCTCCGCCTCTTTATTCCATTCACATTTCTAGCAATCCCTCACATGAATATAGTGTATGTGATAACATTCAGCAGTTGAGTCAAGTATAGGATAGGTAGATTTTACCCTTTGAACCTTCCATTGTGAAGATCTATTTGCTTACCGGCTGACAGACATGATGTCCTCTGTCTTGTGTAAACATTGACATATCTCACACAGGACTCTCGCTAATACAGCTCAGTTCTCATGACCATGAACACGCCTGGTTCTGTGAAAAAATCAAAGAATTGTGCCTCCAATTCTCTTCGAAGTGGCCCTACTTCTTTCTCACATAGGTGATCCCTCGAGAGCCATCTACTCTTCTTGATCATTAAAAGCCCATCGGCTTACCCTACATCCTTCACTGATTCATTAAGTTGTTCCCCCGCAGTGAGAAACTATCGGTTCAGTTAGATTGTACCTTTAAGCCTAGTTCTTAGGATCTCCAGTCTGCACAGGTTGAGTTTCTTTTGCACCAACATTTCTCATCGGCATCAAGCTCATCCCTCGTGATGATCTTGCAACTAATTCTCTACTTAACCCTTTCGTTAATGAATCTACTAAGTTATCCTTTGACTTCACATAGTCAACAGTAATAACCCCGTTGAAAGTAGTTGTCTAGTGGTATTATGTCTACGACGAATATGTTTAGACTTACCATTATACAGATGGCTCTGTGCCTGGCCAATTGCAGATTGACTATCGCAATGTATGCAAATTGTCGACACTAATTTCGGTCATCTAAGAATATCTTCTAAGAATTGTCGGAGTCATTCAGCCTCTTCACTACATTTGTCAAGAGCTACAAACTCAAATTTCATCGTGGATCTAGTTATTATAGTTTGCTTAGAAAATTTCCAAGAAATGGCTGCACTTCCAAAAGTGAATACATATTTACTCGTAAACTTTACTCTCGTTATCCCGTTCTAGTGCTCAACACTGGGATTACTTGTATATCTACTCAGTTTACTTACTGCGTAGGTTAAGTCTGATCATGTAGAATTCATCAAGTACATCAGACTTTCAATCACTCGAGAGTACTCTACCTGAGAAATACTTACTCATCGATTTTTCGATAGATGTTGACTCATATCTATCGGCATTCGTGCCAATGCAATATCACCATTAGTGAATTTCTCAAGAATATTACCTATATAATAGAACTGGCTAAGAACAAGTCCTTCTGTTGTTCTAAGAATTTTGATTCCTAGAATCACATCAGCTAGGCACATGTCTTTCATGTCATACCTTGAGTTCAACATGTCTTTAGTGTATTTGATTATCTTATTATTACTCTTAATGATAAGTATGTCATATATATATAAAGACATAAGATGACATAGTCATTCTATATGGATTTTATGTAAATACATTTATCACATTCATTGATTTTGAATCCACATTCCTTCGTGACATTATCAAATTTCTCATGCGACTACTTCTTTGGTGCTTGTTTCAAGCCGAATAACGACTTCACCAATCAACAAACCTTGTTTTTCTGTCCTAGCATAGAAAACCCTTCGGGTTGTTCCATGTAGATTTCCTCTTCTAAATCCTCATTTAGAAAAACTATCTTTATATCCATCTAATACATTTCCAGATTCTATAGAGCTATGGTAGCCAATAATACTCTAATGGAAGTTATTCTCGACACCGAAGAATACATATCAAAGTAATCAAGGCCTTCTCGTTGTCTGTATCCTTTGATTACCAATCTGGCCTTGTCCATATCAATCGTACCATCTGATTTCATTTTCTTCTTGAAAATCCACTTGCAATCTAGTGGTTTGCTTCCCTAAGGAAGATCTACAAGTTCCCAGGTGTGATTTTACAAGATAGAGTCAATCTCAGATGCAATCGCCTCCTTCCAGTGAGGTATATCAGAAGAGCTTACTACTTCTGAGTAACTTTAAGACTCACTTTCCAGCATGAAAGTGATAAAATCCGTTCCATAGGATTTTTCACTCGAGCTCTTTTACTTTGTCTGAGCTCAATCTCCACTTGTTCAACATCATTTTCTTCATCTTGTGTTTCATATGCCCGTTTAGAGGAGCTAGCTTCCTCTCAGGTCTTGTAGGGAAGCATGCTCGAAGAACTAGACATTTCTCGATTCTATTATCGAGTTCTTATGTATGTCCAGTATTTATGACTCATACACAAGGAACCGATACACACTATTGTTATAAACATATCTAATAAATATGCAATCAACATTTTTTGGTCCTATCTTAATCCTTTTCGGATCAGGGACCAAAATTTTGACAAGACACCACCACATTCTTAAATATTTCTAGGATAGTTGTTTTTTATTCCACAATTCATAAGGGCTCTTATCTATTTTCTTCCCGGGCATCTTATTTAATTCCCCCACATGAATTCTGGTAGTCCAAAGCTCAATAGAAGAAGATTCATTATTGCCTTTAGAGTTCGATTCTTTCGCTCGGTAACTCCATTTTGCAGAGGAGTATAAGGAGCTATTGTTTAATGTCTGATTCCATGTTCAGCACACAACTTAGCGAACGGTGAAACATATTCATCTCTTCGGTCACATCGAACCACCTTAATCTTCTTATTAAGTTGGTTTTCAACCTCATTCTTATAAAGAGGAGAAGATACACATAACAAAATTTTGTGTTATCATCTACAAAAGTGATAAAGTACTTATTCCGATGTACCTTTTAAGTCACACACGTCGGTGTGAATTGAGCCGAGTGGTTCGTTGTTTCTTTCAACATGTTGAAAGGATGACCTTGTCATTTTCGCTTCAACACAAATTTCACATATGTGTTTCGGGTCAAGGTGGAATATTGGTATGCTTTGCATGTTAATTAATCTACACAACACATCGTTGTTAATATGTCCTAGTCTACCATGCCACAAGCACGAAGACTCAAGCATATAAACGGACAAGTTTATAGTTTTATTAACCTTAGGCATAATCATCATTATACTGAGATTAAATAACCCATTGTTTATATAATCCTTCCCTAAAAACATTTCATTTTTAGACAAAACAATTCTATCTAACTCAAAAATAATGCGGAAGTCATACTTGCTTAATAATGATCCAGACACTAGATTCTTTCGAATCTCTAGAACATACAACACGTTGTTAAGAGTTAACTCCATGCCCGAGGTCAGTTTTAGCACCACTTTTCCTTAGTACATGATGTCCGAGGTTGATTTCTCTCTATCTTTAATTTCTTCAAAGTTGTGGAATAGCTCCGTACTGGGTAAGGTATCAATCCACCATTGTTGTGGGTTTGAACCCACTAGGTTCATTTCAGAGACCACGACGCAGAGGTCGTCCATTTCTGATCCCTCGTTTAGGTTGGCCTCCTACTTCTTCGGCTTTCTGCACTCCGAAGATTTGTGACCAACTCTGTCACAGTTGAAGCACTTCCCAGAAAACTATTTGCTTACGCCTCCTCTAGGTCCATCTTGGAAGTCTTGGAATTCTTCCATTTTAAGTTTTGACCGTGCTTAACCACGTTGGCTTTCACAGGTAGCTTGAGAGAACAACTTTCTCTTGGAACTCTTGTTGTCTTCCTCAATTCGAAGTCTAACAACGAGTTCTTCCACGTTCATCTCCTTCTGTTTGTGCTTCAAGTAGTTCTTGAAGTCCTTCCAGCCAGGAGACAACTTCTTAATAATAGCTACCACTTGGAAGGTTTCACTCAGAACCATGCCTTCTAAGTGGGTCTCGTGCAAGATCACCTGAAGCTCCTAGACTTAGTTGATCAACATCTTGGAGTCAACCAGTTTATAGTCCAGGAATCGGCCCACAATGAATTTCTTGGCCCCTGCATCCTCCATCTTGTACTTCTTATCCAAGGATTCTCACAGCTCCTTAGCCGTTCTCTTTATGCCATACATACAGCGAGTCGGCAAGGCGGTTGAGGATGTAGTTTCGATAAAGAAACTCAGAAAGAGTCCATGCATCCACTGTACTGATGGTATGAGCATTAGCATCCTCGGCGTACTTAGGAAGGTCATTGATCAAGAACCGAGCCAGATTGAGCGTGGTCAAGTAGAAGAGCATCTTCTGCTGCCACCTCTTAAAGTTCAACCCAGTGAAATTCTCTGGTCTTTCCCATGGTTGATTGGCACATTACTAATCGGAGTGGAGGGGGCTTTTATGTGTTGAGTCTGTTGCACCTCAACACTTTATTCTGTGGTCATCTCAACAAAACCGAGACTGTTTCAAGATCATAGGACAATCTGTTGCCGGAGATATTGGGGAAAATTACATAATTGAATTACACAAAATCAATTCTAACTTATCTATCGAGATGACCTAAGCGGATAATCTCACGCTGTTAACGGGGGCTAGTTCTGCCAAGCTTCGGGTGGTCTGAGTTGCAGAGTTGATGTAGTGCGTAGCTGAATCAGGAGTCGATTGCCGAGTTGGGAAAGTAATTTGTCGAGGAAGATGTTGAGGCCTACACTCAACGCAGTTTCCTTGAAATAGATTCATCCCCCCTCCAGCTGTGCTTCAAGGTTCTCTCGCGTCGTCTGTTTCCCGGGATACAACGGCAAAACCACGCACACAACCAAGCACTAGTTGTTCGTGGCGAACTGAGAATACACCTGAGTGCTATCACACTGAGAGAAGAATCGGGGACAACGGTGGATGAATTCTTTTTCTTTCGCTTTTGCTTCTCTTCTTCTTGTTATTTTTTCTGCTCAAGATCTAAGCTCCTTATATAGGGGCTCAACCTTTGGCTGTAATAAATGACCGATTAATGGTCATTTATTGTCATTAATTGTCGACAGTTTCAATTAACAGTTTCTATTGGATTGAATTAACTGAAATTAATTTATTCATTTATTCATTTCACATGAGCAACAAAAAACGTGGCAAAACATTGGTTTATTCGCTTGGGCAAATCTTGCCTCAACCGGTCCGGTGGTCCGAGTCGCGGAGTCGATGCATTGTATAGTTGAATCGGAAGTCAATCGCCGAGTCGGGAAAGGAATTTGTCGAGGAAGATGTCGAGACCTGCTTTCAACGTAGTTTCCTTAAAACAAATTCGTCCCACCTCTGGCTATGCTTCGAAGTTCTCTTAGGTCGTCTGTATCCCCGGATACAACGACAAAACCACGTACACAATTAAGCATTGATTGTTCGTGGCGAACTGAAAATGCACTCGAGTGCTATCACGCTGAAAGGAAAGAATCAGGGACAAACAGTGGATGAATTCTTTTGCTTTTGCTTTCCCTTTCGCTTCTCTTCTTCTTGCTCTCTTTTCTGCTCAAAATCTGAGCTTCTTACATAGGGGCTCAACCTCTGGAGGTAATAAATGACCGATTAATTGTCATTAATCGTCAACAGTTTCAATTGAATGAATTAATGATCATTTATTGTCATTAATTGTCGCCAGTTTCAATTGGATTGAATTAATTGAAATTAATTCATCCGTTAGACATGAGCAGTAAAAAAACGTGGTAAAATATTGGTTTATTCGCTTGGGCAAATCTTGCCTCGACCGATTCGACATTCGACTTGCGCAGGTCGTGCTCGCACACGAGTCAACCTTGGTTCAGTGCAATACGTGTTGGGTTTTCCGAGCCGCAAAAACCGCTTTTTGCATTGCGGAAACCTCGAAAACCCCAAGCCACGGATCCGTGCGAGAAAAACATTTTCGAAAAACACATGTATGAGTTTCTTTTAACTCTAAAGAAGAGAAGAAAAGAGTTTTACCCTTGCCGCGAAGCCCTTCGCAATCCCGCTCGTCCAAGGTTCGCCGGATCCCAAGGGTGTCAAGTGTACACC
>JBAMIE010000041.1:1975967-1985979 GCA_037177295.1 Kaempferia parviflora | reverse complement strand
TTGCCTTCTAGATGCTTCCATCGGCCTCGGTCCTTGTTGTCGAGTCTTCCAATGCCAAGTCCCACTTGGGCTTACGCTGCCAAGGCTCCTCCTTGGACTTATGTAGCCAAGCCTTCACTTGAACTTGACCTTCTGTATCTATCTCCTGCACACTCATAATGCATATTAAATACAATGATAAACCTAACTTAAACCTTTGCCCAAATATCAAAACCTAGGGTACCTAGATTGCTCCAACACATACTGACATATAAGGATAGACAAGATAAGAAATAAAAATATTAGAGAGAGTCTGCAATGTGAAATTATGACAAATACATACATTAATTGTGGAAGAGAGACTAAAAAAGACTTGATTAACAATGATAAATTAGGATGAAATTCATTTAGTAGGGGGATTAAGTCCAATGAGATATAATGATCCATGTAGTCGACCCACTTAATATAGGATAAAGACTTGTTGTTATTGATGTAGTATTGGATGTAAATTTCCTTTCATCTCTAGTTAATGAACGATTCTAACATTTACCGGTTAGACCTTTCCAACTCTAAAGTTTCTATGTGGTGATGACATGAGCTGTGTGGTTTGATATTGAGCATGACCTTTTTGTGTAGTCAAGTCCCCTTATTATTATTATTTTTTTTTTGTTGTTGAACACTCTACTCACTCTCGAGACATGTTTACATTGTTTAATTTGTGTTTCATGTTTTGCAACTTCTTATTTTTGGCTGGTCTTATGTATGAAGTTCACAAGCTCTCGGATATGGTGCCCACAAAAAATAAACCCAAAGGGAAGCGTTATTGACAACAAGTGTGATGAAACCCACAGGTTGCTCAATCAGCTAAGCTTCGATAAACACATTGCTGGTCATCTTGTTGCTTGAGCTTTTTAGAGATTATGCAGGACATCAAGTTTTCAAAATTGGATCTGTTTCAGATTGATTCCATATCAATAAACTTCTTTTGTCACGTTGAATAGAGTCATCCTTCTAAGGTTTGCAGAATTGATGACATAAACATTGCTGTTTGTGCTGAGTTTTATAGTAGTATTTTGTTTTAGAAACAACTTTGAAAGTTTATTTTTTTTAAGATGAGATAGCAAACATCATTTTCTTTTGCGATGAAAATAATATATTCATCTAATTATGTGGTAAAAGGTGATTCGTTTGTCTCCAGTGTCTCCGCCAATTCGTCCCTAGACCAATACAAAAGAGGTAATTACAGGTAACTACAAATTATTAGTGCAAATGGTTAAAATATACGAGAAATATATGCTCGGACACGTCATTGTATTGATAGATCCGTCATTGTCATTGCATTGTAGGGAATACACCCACATTCTTGTTAATGATACCGACTTGTCTTTAGTTGAATGACCGGTAGTAAATTTGTATGGGGCCGGTTCCATGTTATCTGATTAAATTCTATCTTAGACACTCAATATTATACAACAGAGAGCTTCAATACTATCTTGACAGGTGTTTCTTTATAATGCATTAAATATAAAAATACAATAAAGAGAAAAAAAAATTTGTATAGATCTTTGATCTATAGTTCCGTGCACTATCTTAAGCAATTCCGAACGTTTGAATCATGAGACGTTTTGGTTTTGATCGGAACTGGACTCGCAATGAATTGGAAGTAGTAGTCTTGGATCGTTGGGTACGCAACAGGTGATGCTCTGAAACTCATGCAAGAACTCTGCAAATCTTCCAGTTCCAAGTCCTTGAACCATCCATTGTCTTCTTCCTTCATAATCGCATCACTCTTCTCGACCACTGAAAGCGCGAAAGCTTGCAAAAAAATTGATGGAAGTTCCCGGCCTTCAAAGTCCGGCAGCATAGGGTCGTTCTCCACCTCGGATTCCAACGTCCGGTCCATAGAATCAGTGGCTGAAATCTCCTCCTATGACTGCGGCATCTTCTCCCAGGCATTCTTCTTGTTGTACAACCGGCAAAGAACCCACGCATCCAACTGCGTTCATCAACCGAAAGAAACATGGATTTGACATGTAAAGGTCGATCATTGGTTCGAACCAGGGTGTGGGTTTCTATACCTTGAGGCTTCCGTTGTTAGGGCGGCGATCCGCATCTGCCAATCTGTACTCGTGCATGATCCAGTCGGTCTTGACGCCTCGTGGCGCCTTGCCTGAATAAAAGACGAGAGCTTTCTTGATCCCCAGCGTCCGGTGGCACCCCTTCGGGGAGATCGGTTTGTCGGCGCCGGTGGCCTTCCAGTATCCCTTGCCGGCGGCCCAGTTCGGCCGTGAGCCGTTGGGGTACTTCCGATCGCGGGAGGTGAAGAAATACCACTCCCTCTCCCCGAACAACGCCATCGCTGCATCAAATCGGTGAATGAATAAACAAAAAAAAAAATTGATCTTTATCAGACGAATTATAGGATTGAGTACCTGGTAATTCCCAGGGGTCGAACTTGTAGAGGTCGACCTCCGCGATGATGGGGACGGGGAGGCGCTGCGAGGCGACCTTGCGGTAGAGGTAGTGGAGGATGAGCTCATCGTCGGTGGGGTGGAAGCGGAACCCAGGCGGCAGGTTGAGCTCAGCCTCGCCGTCCCTTTTTCCCATCCTCCGCTCCACCGCCATTTTTAGTCCCACCTAGTCAAACTCACGAAAACGGAGATTCGTCACTCTGATAAATATGGAACTGGCAAGACCACTTCCGGTTTCGAGGAAGCTTCCATTGCGCGCTTCTTGTATTTAATGTGGGTTAGAACGCGATAACCTGAACCGAAAGGGGATGATTTACAGTGCATTGAACCTGGCGACGACGCGGTACTTGCATCGCTTCCTCTTCGTACTAAAATTGAATGAATATCTCCATTAATGCGGTGAGGCTGAGGATTGAGGATGACGCCGGTGCAGTGAGAACGCTGCCCGCAGTGCAACGCATGTGGTCCTCTTAGTGTTGCGTTTGCATTGCTCGTTTATGAAAAATGGTAGGAATCTTTCTTGTCTTGCTGTCCGACGAGCTTTATGAACAGGGTCTGTAAGTATGATGGTGTAATGTAATAGGGATATCAATTTGGTTTGGAGTGGTCAAATTTCAACGTTTTGCTGAAAAATAGTTTGTGTTTGATTTTCCAATGTCGTAAAGGAAGATGATGAGTGAGATTGTAAAGGAAGAAGATTGCTAAATTAAATATTCCTATTATATTTAGTGATAATGAATATCAAGTCGTCAGGATGGCCGAGTGGTCTAAGGCGCCAGACTCAAGTTCTGGTCCTCTAATGAGGGCGTGGGTTCAAATCCCACTTCTGACAATGTTTTTGGCAATAATGAAAAAAAATCTTTTCATTCTTGCCAGCTCACGGGCCAAGATCGGATCCCTCTTTTGACCTACATGTAAAAATCCCTAAGTTCCCTCTTCTCGGTTTCAAATCAACTATAACTACTGACGGTTTCGGTTAATTTGGCTATTGAACCGTAACCAACTTATTGGTAGCTGACCTGAGCTTGTTACGGTTCAAGTCAGATAACCGGGTCAAGGAACTAGTAGCCAACTTAGTTCAGTTATGGTTCAAACCCGGTAATCAGCCCATTGACCCAATTAAGGGTCCGGGCCATATCCAACTGAGTTGAGACATTGACTTTGCTAGAGGAATAGTCTATTTAGAGGAATTAGAATTTAGATTTTTTTTTTTTAACTAAATCTAAAATTAGAGGAATGATAATGGATTTATTTTTGTAGGATTTTATCAGTATTCTCGAATGGTTCATGCCACTATCGTCCATTCTCCTTTTGACCGATAAGCATGCAATTTATCAAATTTTCATTTAATATGGAGAATGGATCCGCTAATTAAAAAAAGAATTTAAGATTATGTCTAGGAGAATTAGTCTAAAACTTAATATTTCAATCAAGTAGTGATGACCCAACAGTGTTGACTTTTAAGATAATGGTTCAAAAAGGATGACTAAGGTAAAGATAACTAAGCTACAAGATTTGAAATACTTAGGAGTATTTATTCATGCTCATTCTGGAAGACAAAATGTGTGACCTATAAAATGAGTAAAAGATGAATAAAAGTTCTTAATAATTTCTATGTTATACTGCAAAGGGTATAATGGAATATTGTAGGATATTCTTAATAGGAGATCATCAATATAATTAAGTGTGAAGATGAGCCACTTCAATGAAACACTTATGAATCCCAAACATTATTCATGGCCAAAACGAAGACGATATAAAATCAGTAAAAGCATAGGGGCAATTATATGGATATGATTGTCTTGATTTATACCAACGGTTGAATAATTCAAAACATAGTTTATTGAGTAGTCAAGTAAATTCGATCGTATTTCGCAACGAAAGGTTCAGAGTCACAAGCTACCTCTCCTAATGCGATAGTCTTATGATGAAACTCTTGTTTAAAACTTGAAATTTATCCATAATTTTCATTCATATGAGGGATTAGTAGAAAATTAATTTTGGTGACTAATAAGTTAAATAGGGATAAGACAACAATTTTGTTAGTAGACCGGCGTAAATCAATTCCTCGAGTAAATGAGAAATTAATGTCTAATGACTCATTAGTCCGATATGATCGAACCGAAGTTTGACTTGCACACGAGTTGGATTCATGGATGAGATTACATGAACACTAACTCGAGTATATGAAACTATTGAGGGGTGTGAAATTATAATTAATTTTGTTGATTGATGAATTTGAATATTAATCATGATTCTGATATTAATTAATTGATTAATTCTTATTTGCAATAGATTAAGTAATAATTAATCATATTAATTGAATTAATTAATGATAATTAATAAGATTTAAGTGAAGAGACACATTCCATGTTTTTTTACCTCTTGAAAGAAACCTTTTGAGTTTTGAGAGTGACCCTTTATTTCTATAAAAGAACTCCATTCCTTTGATTTAAATCATTCAAAATTTAAGTTGTGAATTCTCCGTTCTCTCCTCTCTCCTCTCTCAAGATTTCAAGTGGTTGAAATTTTGACAAGGCTTAAAATTTGAAGTGATCCTATTTCAAAACGTAAATTATTATATCTTGGGAGACGATTGTTGATAAACCATAAGTATTTGGGCGGAGCAAAATCATCTTTAAAGAAAGAATGTCTAGTCTTCTCCTCGACCTTAATACCCTTATCCGTAGGCATAAACTTATCTGAATGGGATGTGTCGATATCTGAAAGGATAATTAACTCGATGGCTGATAAGATTAAAATGGCAACGACAACACAAAGAAGGGTATGCCTATTACCCGAAAGGGTACCTTAATAACTGAAAGAGTGTGCCGAGAGTTTAAATGGGATAAGGTCCACGTTGCCATACCGAAATCTACCAGTTTGAGTCATTGACTTATCGTCGAGATGACTAATCGGTCCGAACTGCTAGATCAACATAGCAGATCCATCCACGTCTAACAATTTTCAACTAGTAAAACAATATATGAAAAGTTATTATTGTCTCTCATTAGCTTGTCAAATATTAACTAACTAATTTTATTTTTATGTAGAATAAAGCTTTATCAATATCTCACTTTATAGAAGCCAAATGGGTCATTGAAAAATATGGGCGGACACTAGATGAACATTTAAGTAACTCACTAATTACCTCTGGATATCCTATGATTATTTGTGCCTCTTACGTAGGCATGGGTCTAATGGCAACAAAAGAGGCATTTGAGTGGGTTGCTAGTTTTCCCCATTAAAGCTAGTAGTATAATTTGTAGACTCGTGAATTATCTAAATCTAAGCGAGGTAATTATTTTAGACAATTAATTTCTTTAGTAGATGTTTAATGACATTTTATTTTCCTGATTGTTTCATTTGAGCTTTTATAGCTTGAGCAAGAGAGAGACCTTACAGCTTCAACAGTGGAAAGTTATACAGAAAGAGTATGGCACGGGTGAAATTTTGACATACATGAAACTGATGGATATGGTGGAGGGTCATGGAAGGATCATAACAATGAATACCTTAGTCCAACACAAGTCCCTCGACTTTTAATTGAAAGAATAATGAACTTTTCAAGAGCAATTGAAGATATATATATAAATCAAAGACAACCATCATTCACAATATGAGGCTACTCTATCCACATTTAAATCAAGTGATCAAACTCGAGTCTGGATGATCAATAATGTGTTATTGAAATATATGAGGCATATTTCCTATTTAATAAAATAATCACGTTCTTGGTTATTGTATTTTGTGATGATTTTATTTGATTAGTAATTAATCTAGAAGTTTAGCTCGTGCAATGTCACATGAAGCTTATTTCGGTGATGGATGGGGTGTGTTGAAAATAAACTTAATTTTAAATATGTTGATAAAATATTATTAGATGAGTGGATAAGATTTCTTAAGATGATAAAGATAGAAGATGAGGTGACAGATATGGATAAGGATAAAAGTTCGTGGAGATAAAATTTGATAATTTGGTAAAAATAAAAGTGTCTAGATTCAATGTATTTGAGGGTAATAGTTATCCAATAAAGCCTATAAATATGTATCATTTCTTATGAATGAAAAACAAGTTGTAAGTTGAATTTGAGTAATTCTCTTTTGTCTTATCCACTTCTTCCACATAGAGCATATTTTCTTTCCTAGAATTTTTTTCTTTTTTTCTTTTCCAACACAAATGCCATTGATGAAGACTTCTTAATTTTACCTGTAGAAACGAATGAAAAAGATACAACACCCACGATAAATTTATTTAATCATCATTTTTATCGTCTTACATGTCTACTCGTAAATCTACCACTAGGTTGGCACCGCTCACCAGATGCTCGATCGAATACCCAAGTCAAAGTACGAGGAGTCGGCGGCCCACGACAGGGAGGAGTAGGACGGCGTAGACGCCGCCAGCGATGAAGCAATGCAAGGCTCGTACGACGAGGCGATCGGGCCGCAGGGCTTCCTTACCAGCAACGGCACCACGTCTTCCAGCAGACCTTCGGCGCCATCGTCGCCATCGTCCTGAAAAATTCCATGCAGCGGCGTGTCGTCCGCGACCGCAAGTGGAGGGCTTCTCTGTCGCGCGGTCTCTGCCGCGTGCTGGCATTTGAGTTTCTTGGCCACGTGGAGCCCGGTAGAAGCGGCGGAGAGGTCCGCCGACCGAGGGAAGAGGAGGTGAGAGTAAGTGTAATGGAGGTGGAGGCCCTCGTATGTGACGATCAGGATCTCTGGGTCTTCCATCGACCTCTCCACTTGCTTCTTGGCGTTGCATCTAGGGTTGGTGCATCTGTAGTAACTCCTGTCAACATTCCATGCATAGTTATATACTTATATATCAGATAGTAATTAGTTATATATTCCTTTTTTTTTCCCATGTTCTTCTGTCAGAGGTGATCTACATGGAATCATGGACTATGGTTGTTAGATTTTACAGATTAGGAAATTTTGAATAGGCAGGGACATATCGGTCACTGGCTCTGACTTCCTGATAAGTGTAGTTGTCATCGATCTACCATGCAAACAAACGAGATCTTATCATTGATTGGTATCTTGTGTTTAATTAGTTTCTCTTCTGTAAAATATGGTGTCTGTTAAGGTAAAGAGTTCACCATGAAGCTTCAATTTAGTTGTATTTCAGTCATGAGAGAAAAAGAATAGTTATGAACTACTGAAGGACCTTGGATTGGGGCTGTTCTTGATGGATTTTTGCCCATATTTTCTCCATTTGTAGCCATCATCTGCGAGCCCGTTGCCACAGGTCTTGATCCTCATTATGTACTTATGATCCATTTTCCCCAAGCCTCTGTCCGGTAAAGAAACTCTGCAACCGCACCAACAACATCATTTCATACATTCACTGAAGAAATTCTAATGGAATCGATCTAATCCTAATTCTGAGAGTTGGAACGAAGAAGAAGAAATACTACTCACGGTGGTTTAGAATTGCACAGGCCATTGGACATGGACAGTGCCCTTTCGACATGGCTGATGGTTGGACCCGAGTAGATGAGCTTGCTGGTGATAGATTCACAGGGCTCATAAGAACGGCAATCTGCCACATTTGGCGTTGAGATGAACTGAGGGCAGATCTGCAGTTCCTGCATGAACTCCATCTGGGAGTAGTCAAATTCATCAAACCAATTGACCTGATCTGCTCCTTCGATTCCCTCCATCTACCTTAAAATCTCAGTTGACGAGGAGAGAAGAGTAATACAGAGAGAGATAATTAATGACTGGTGTTGCCTTGTATCCCCTACGCACTGATTTGGTCAGGCTTTTAAAAGCACAAAGCTCCATGAATTCACCCATCTTCTGTTGTCTGTCATTCTTTCAATTGTTACTGCATGCTTGAGCGGTCAACTGGGAGATTTAGCTCACGTGGAGCTCAAATAGGCAGCTAACTGTTTAATATTGATGAAGATGTGTCTTACATACAAGTTGACTTTGGGGAAGGTAATTTATAGATGAGACGAGAAGAAAACAAGGGGAAATTAACCTTGACATGGAGAGGAAGAGGGACAAAGGATTGACCTGCAGGCATGGGAAGCCAGGTTGGATTGTTAGGAGGGCGTGCCGGAGGGAGAGTTGAGCATGATCCACGAGAGAGAGTCAGCGGCATTGACGTACGAAAACGAACGAAGTCAACCGGCGGCACTCATCCACGTGGCGGCTTCTTAATGATGTTTTGTCGCCTTGCTTCACGCGAGGCGTATGAAGGATTTTGGATCTGTCGCTTGGTAACTGGCGAGTGCATGGCGAGGCGATCGACCGTCTCGGCTGACAAGAGGAACTCTCAGTTAATTTTAATGCATTTCTCTTGTTTTTAGAGACAATTATTGGTTTAACATTTAAAAAATAAACACTCTGAATTTTTCATTTTCACCAGGTATTTTTCGAAAAATGATACGGTCACGAGTGAAAGTCTATCCTTTGCCCTAATCATTAAAAATATTAATGAATATTTTCTTATATAATATCGAGCTACTGGTCAATAAACAAATTGATGTGCACGCTCACGAAGATGTGAAGGAGATGAAATGACCTGAAAAGTATTCCAAAAGAATGTTAGAATTAGGGGTATCAAAAATAAATTTGACCCGACGATCTAATCCGAGTCGATCTGAAAATCAGGTTCGGGTTGGAGATTTTTTAGTTCGGGTCGGGTTTGGGTTGGAGCGTTTCGGGTTGAAAATTTTCGGGTTAGGTACGAGTCGGGTTCGGGTTGACCTAAATTTAGGGTTTTGTTAATTTTTTAGGGTCAAATTAAATTTTATTTTAAAAATTAAGATATTTTTATGTATATTAATATCAATGTTAGCACAATAGTGATGAAGTATTGAGATAAAAGTGAAGAATTATTGGAAAAATAGTGAAAAAATTATTTTGAATTGGGTTATATGGGTTTGTCCGGGTTGGATTCGGGTTCGGGTTGAGGGGATTAGGATCAAGTTCGGGTTCGGGTTGGGAGTTAATTTTTTTTTCTCAACCCGACCGAACCCAACCCGACCCACCCGAATTGACACCCCTAGTTAGAATGACACTGGGGATGAATCTCAATAGGATATTTTGTCGCTCAAATTATGGTTTGCTTAGACATCAAACTAGGGGATAAAGAAGAAGAAAAAGGAGAAGCTTAGTGGAACATAAGAGAGTCATCTTCACTTACCTCCTCTAGTGTTTATATAGCTGTCAAAAGAGCATCTCGACGTCAGAGGTTACATATATTCTCCTCCATGATCCTCGTATGAGCTAGTGAAGAAACTAGATCCGACAACCATTAACCTCCCCATTCACCAAGTGCCACATGTTTGAAGGAGGGTAACCTGTAGCGCCCGCCCTTATTAGGCTACTTGGCGGCGCTACTTGATTTACTTTACTTGACTTAACTTAGCTTATGTAAGATAGAAAAACACGAATAAACTTTTTGCGGAATTAAAAGATTCATGAATCTCTAAACATGCTTATTAACTTGTTAAATAACTCTTAAGCATGTGTATACATAAGCATAAACTAGCTTAACTCAAGCTAGAAGGAGTTAGAAATGAAGAGCCAAACTCTTCTTGCAT
>JBAMIE010000041.1:1855998-1867461 GCA_037177295.1 Kaempferia parviflora | reverse complement strand
TTGCCCTAAATTAATTTAGGAAATAGATATGTTAAAGAATTTGATTTCATAAATCATAATCCCTTGATTAGATTAGGAAATAATTTTCAAATCTAATTCCATATCTTCTTAGGAAATAATTCCAAATTGGAAAATTCTCAATTAAATTAGGAAATAATTTCCTAAATTGGTTTCTCCTAATTATATTAATAAATGTTTCTAAAATTGAAATTTCCTAACAAATTAGGAAATATTTCCCAAATTAGATTTCCTAACAAATTAGGAAACCTTTCCAAAATTAGAAAATTTCTATATCGGATTAGGAAACAATTTCCCTATTCAAAATTTTCTAAAATTTCTAAAATAACTTCAAACAACCTACGATACACTAAACATAGATCTAGGATCCATGTCGAAACACACTGTGGCTTTGATACCACTGTTGGGTGTCTATATGCGCATTTTAAAAATTTTGTTTCAAAAAATAAGCATTAGAAGCATAATAATAAAATAAATTATTATAACATGCACATCACACACATACTGATACATATGTTGACATAATTGCATAATTAAATTGCATAAATAAATTATACCTAGTGGATGACATGAAGCTGAAACAACATCAATTAGAAGCCTTTTTAAATCTTGCCTCTACTTATATCCATGCCAAGATCTCTACGAGATGAATTCACTAAGTCACATGTCATGTCTCCATTTCGATACTAGTTGAAGGAGGGAGACAAAGTGATACGAGAGAAAACCCACGGTTTGATTCGATATCCGATGGGACAAGGCAACTCGGCTATACGAAACGAATTGAACAGAGGCGAGGAAGTTGTTGTTTAGAGGTTAGAAAGCTTGTTGTTGGCGAGGGACAACATGCCTAGTGGCATCATAGTTCAAGTAGCAACAGTTGTACGATTGCTGTCAGGTGCCATAGAAGGCTACTGTTGGATGTGACTAATGGTTGTTGCACTCCAGAGGCCAATGGCTGGGCAGTGGAGGAAGGATTCGCCAAAGGACATGTCTCCAGTAGTGTTGGACGGCGGCAGCAGAACCCATGATGGGCGGCAGTAGCAGAAATTCGGTGGTTGACCGAAAGATTGCCAAGGGCGTCAGGGGCCTGGACCGTATGGGCAGTGGCCAGAGAGGCCAGGTGTAAAGGATAACTTTTCTACTTGGTGGTCGACGACACAAAGAGGTTCGGGAGAGAAGAGGGGATTAAAATCTAACCCTTACGTTTAATCCAAATTATTATTTTCTCTTCTAACCAAATCTATTTATAGACCTCCTAACGGGTTTGAATAGCAAATTCAAACCTGTATCTGCTAACTCAAAGTCTACACCATTAGCCTTAAGTTTAGTTCAAGACCAAACCATGTTGTTTTAAAACCAAAACACCTTGGTTCAATAAGCAAACCTTCTTTAATTAAAACAAAGCCAATTTAGTTCATAATTATACCAAAGAGAGACTAATTCATCTTCAAAAGATGTGGCCCATCCGTGCTTCCATTTCAATAAAATATCTTCCATATTTGCCTTTTATCTGATTCAATCAGACTCAATTTCTCTCTATCTGAGAATCTAATTCTTAATCTCATTTTATGTTTTTCGGATGAACTCATAGTGCGTAGGACCTTATATGTTCACAGTTATTTTAGCCATTCATAATTATCCATTAATTACGAATAGATCATGAGTAACACGTAGCAGTACATCATACCCCCCCCCCCCAATTGACTAAGAATCACAGTTGATTTCAGAACCACTTCTTAATCCTTCAGCAGCTGTAGTTGTTCATGCATCAGTTCTTTTCACTCATCTTATACATGCTTGGTTCAGAATATGGTCTATGTGTTATTCGCCACTAGGCTGACTATGTCACACCTAGCCCAAGTTGTAGTTCTTTGTCTTGTAGATTCAAATTACTCAAGTACTTGTCCAAGAAGATCATCCTTTTGACGTATTTCTGTCTTGGCTAAAAACTTATGATTAATAATTTTAACAAGTGGTCATAGGGTAGATATCTCCTTATCTAAGGAGTGGTAAATTCTCTATGGGCTATTCAAACACTTTCGAGCATCTTAACTTATACACAATTATTCCAGGGTTACACCTTCAGGGAGATGCTTTCTTAAGATGTCAAAGTATAAATCTCCATGATCAAAAGGACTTGAATATCTCAAGTCAAAGGAATCTTATACTCGAGCTACAACAAGATCTTCATAGACATGTATAGAACTATATAAAGTCTCATAGAAGGTCACATCCAATGAACTAGTTACTCTTAACCAACATTCATATGTTAACTCTTAATATCCCTAATGTTTCCAGCTAGTACTTAGATAAACCAAGGATTCTAACATATGATAGTCTTATAGAATCGATGATGTCCAGTCTCATCAATTGATCAACTAGGGAATATTTCAATAGGTATATAATTACATATGAAGAGATACCCACCGAATGTGATCTACTCATAATTTCTCTCATGCTGTGCATTGTATTGTGGATTTCATTAATTGAGTTTAAGATCCAATCAAATACATAGAGAATGTATACTCAAATAATGAATTTATTTATTCAATAAATAGTACATTATTTACAGTAATTGCCTTAGGACACCTCTCAAATATAACAGGAAAGACTTTGACACATAGGAATCAAGACAACACACAACTAACACGATTGGTACTTGGTTCACATCCCCTAGGGTTACTATGTTGAAGGCTAAGCCTAGAATTTTACTACCACTAATAAATTTCCTCCTTCCTAGAACAAATTTGGAGGTGGAGAAACCTCTTACAACAATGACCTGCAATGTATGACTATACAACAATGAAAGAGAAGAGACAAGAATGGAGAGTGATATGCATAGATTGTATTTATTTTTATGCATTGTTGGACACACATTTATTTATATTTCATGATGATTTATATTATAACACCCTATTTTATCAATATGTCAATATAATTGCTCTTTTTGTTTAGAGATTCACTTTTTACATGTTTTAATTGATAGGACATAATTTGGAGCAAAAATAAAGCAAAAACAAACATTGGAGTAACTTTGGTGGAAAGAATAGTGAAATAGGACAGTGACTGCCTTGGCACGGCTCTGTTCAATTGACATGGCTATGTCTCCAAAGAGCTAGCCATAGTTACACAATTAGACATACGGGTAGGCGATGGCCTGAGGGCACGGTCGTGTCATGCTCCCGTGAGACCAATGGCATGGTTGTGCCTCAGAGGCACGACCGTGCTTCTTCTCCGGCTATTCCATGAGCAGGTCGTGCCCTAAAGGTATGACCATGCCTCACTTTCTAGAGGAATCCACGACTTGGCGATGCTGCCTCTGCCGGTAGTTTACATGCCACGACTGTTCCTCATGACACGACCATGTGGTGAATAGATAGGGGTCGTGCCCCCATCTATAAAAGGGAGTTTTCACCCCTTTTGCAAGGGGAGGAGGGTTTTCCCTTTTGGGAAACCCACAAGATTAGATTCACAATATATTCCGATGTTCCTTGACGATCGGAGACCTATCCATCATCCCATCCATCTCTACAGCGAGGATTGGTTCCCAAAGACTCTAAAATCAACCCGGCTAAGCTTTCTTCTCTTCTCTTTTGGATTTGAATTGTAGCAGCTTTTATTGATGTCTTTAGGGTCATATTTCCTTATCTACGGAGTAGATCACTTGTGTTCTAAGATTGAGGGGGTAATTGTGATGTGAAATTGATGTATACACTATGAATTTTTCATTTTCCTATTTCAATGACATGCTTATGTCTTATTCTTGTTTGATTAAATGTGTATGTGTATAAGTGTTGTTAATTTAAAGGATGTAAAGATTGTTCCTCCAGTAGAGGGTATGCTCTTTATGATATAACCAGGGGGTCCTTAGTGACAGAGGATATCCCTTTAACCAGATTTTCTAGAATATCTCTTTGAAATGAAGGTCAATTCTCTACGAGGGAGTATCTAATTAGAGTTTAATGGGTTTTCTTTAATTCTATATTAGGAAGTGATTTATATAATTTACATTGTATGATAAGGGAGGCCTCATGTGATAGGAGGTATCTCTTTAATCAGACTTTCTATGTTACCTCCTATACTTAATAGCATTGAAATCCAACGGGGCAAATACTTCGATGCAACCGTACGTCGGGTAGTATTGGTCTTTAGTTAGACTCTATACAAGATCATAAACATAGAGAGTATGAGATTAACAATTCATGGTATGTTAATTAGTATTACAATGAAAATGAAATCCTAAAACTGCTTTCCCAATCAACTTTTCCAATTCATTTGATCTCTTCTTCTCCTCCTCCTCCTCCTCCTCCTCCTCCTCCTCCTCTCTCTCTCTCTCTCTCTCTCTCTCTCTCTCTCCTTCTCCTCTTCTCTTGCCACTATAGTTCTCAAGATTTCAAACAATTTGAATATTTAGATAATTTGTTTTATCAAGTTAACTAGTGCTTAATCAATAGTCTTTGTGGGATCGATATTTTCTTACTTGGTAATATAACTGTGCACTTGCGGTTTAGACAACATATTTTTGGTGTCATTGCCAGGGACTATTTCTGATTAACATTAGTTAATTAGAAATTAAGTTACTCTAGGTATTTTTCTTTTTATTTAATAAAATTTTACATTATCTTATTTTGTAAATATCTTACAATTTCCTTCTCTTATTTTTGCAATTTATGATCTTGTAAATAATCCTAATTTGAATTTTGTTCTTTTTATGCGAAGATTAAACACTGTACGAAATTTGTTGCCTGTTGATCCTGAGATCGATAGGACATATAGAAAGAGAAGAATACTGCAAAAACAACTCAAAGAATGGCAGGCATAGAGAGAAATGATAAGCAAATCGTTGAAAGACTATGTCACACCTTATGCAAGGGATCTCAGGTCTATCATCAACAGACCTTCTATTGAGGTCAATAATTTTGAAATCAAGCCTGCAGTAATTTCTATGGTTTTTGGGGAGGACCCATCAACACTTGGATTTTTTTTAATGAGATATGTAGCACAATAAAGATGAATGGAGTTCTTCCTAAAGCCGTAAGATTGCTTTTATTTGGGGTTTTCTTTGAGTAACAAAGCAAAAGCTTGGCTCAATTTTTATCTGCCAATAGTATTACTTCATGGGAGCAGTGTGAATAAGTATTCTTGGAAAAGTTTTATCCTCCAAGAAAAATATCTCATGTGAGAAATCTTATCACAAGCTTCCAACAAAATGATGGAGAATCCCTATATGAAGCTTAGGATAGATTCAAAGGGATGCTTAGATTATGCTCTCATCACGGATTAAAAAAATGGCTTGTGATATACACTTTCTACAATAGTTTCAATTATCAAACCAAAATGTCCTTAGAATCTGCAGCTGGAGGAGCACTAATGAATAACAGACTGGACGAAGCAGAAAAAAATAATTGAAAGTACGATAATGAACCATCATTAGTGGGCATTAGAGCATAGCGACAACCCAATCAAAATTCCTGGAAAGTATGATATAGATGCTTTGAATCTTATTTCTACAAAGATGGATGCCTTAATACAGAAGTTTGATTTGATGAATGAAAATCTACCGAATGCTATTATTTCAACTTGTGAAGTATGCAGGGACTTAGAGCATACAAAGGAAGCTTCCCAACTTAGAGCGATTATTGCTCAATTGGTTCAAATGAACAAGCAGATGCAATTAGCAAATTCAATGCAAGGCCCAACAACTCATACTCAAATTCATACAATTCTAGATGGAGGAATCACCTAAATTTTCCTATGGTAACAATCAAGACCAAGGACAATCATCTTGGAATCAACAGAACCACCAACTCTCGAGGTTAGAGAAAATCTTTGAAGAAATACTAGCCACCTAAGTAGAAATGAAAAACGATCTCAAGCAACTTAACGTGAGGATGGCAGTGCTGAAAAGCATTTGAAGGTGAATGACAATCAAGTAGCACAAGTGGAAAGTGCTTCTTCAAGAACTCAGGGACTTTTCCAGGAAAACTAGAGCCAACTTTAGTTGAATATTGCAACATGATTCATAGAAGAAGTATACATACCTTGAGTCAGCTCCAAGTGACTGCTAACAATAAAGGAATTGGACAACTTAGAGAGCCTTCTCCTTCCTCTTCTAACAATGGTTTTACTCAAGAGGAGGTGAAGATTGAAGAGCCTCCACCAAGGAGCTATGTTCCACCAATTCCTCTCCCTCAAATAATTTTAAAGGCAAAGAAGGATGAAGAATTTGACAAATTTTTAGAGAAAGTCAAAGAGTTATGCATTGAGATTCCTCTTATAGATATTCTACAACAGATGCCAAAGTTTACCAAATTCATAAAAGAGATTATTTTAAACAAACACAAGAAATATGGGTATTAGTCCATGTCATTAACTGAGGAGTGTAGTGTACTGCTGCTAGACATGCTACCTCCTAATCTCTAAGATCTGGGTAGTTTTTCTATCCCTTGCAAGATTGGCACTACCGTGATTGGTAAGATATTTTGTGAGTTAGGAGCAAGTGTCAGTCTTATTCCATACTCTATTTGTAAAAAACTGGGGTTAAATGACCTAAAGTTAACCACAACGATGCTTCAACTAGTGGATCACTCTTGTAGATACCCAATGAGTATCATAGAAGATGTGGTAGTGGAGGTAAGGAACTCATTATCCTTACAGACATTTTGGTCTTAGAAATGGAAGAAGAAAAGTGTGTGTTATAGGTTGGATGAACTCCATTTAGAAAAGAAGGAAAATCATCCTAAGGGGAGACTGCCAGATGAAGCACTAAGTCCGACAAGTAAGGAGAGAAGGTCCTGAACTAAAAATGATAAGTCTATCATTTCGGTAAGAGTCCAGATGAAAGAAGGGATAAAGACAACATGATATGATGGAGGGGAACACCTCCCCTTCAAGGCAAAGGCTCCAAGTTGAGCTAAGGGTTCAAGCTGATGACCTTAAACTAACTCTTCTTAGGAAGCAACCCAAGGGTTTCTTATTTCATTTTGATTGTTATTTTCATTTTCTTATGTTGTTTCTTATTAAGTCTTAGTTTTGAAAAATTTTTAGGCTTCTTGTCCAGCATGTGTTGGCCATGGATTTCTCTATGGGTGTGGAGGCTTATAGGAAGAACAATCGAAGAGAAGCCATCCTCAAGGAGCATGGCAGTGCCAAAAGAAAATAGGGGTAGTAGCTCACACGACATGGTCGTGTCTCCCAAACATGATCATATCCCAAGGGTAGAGGAACACACGGTGAGGTCGTGCTTATCGTGCTAAAACAGGGCCAGTGCGATAGCTCACACAACGCGACTGTGTCTGCCTGATATGGCCGTGTCCAAAGGTCAGAAGGAACCACGCCCTGGTCGTGTCTCCCTGACAAGATCATGTCATTTGGAGAGCTTCTCCACTATATTCCAAATCCATGACCATGTTTTGTTGGGAGCGGTAAAAAACAAGCCATGTCTGACGCAACACGACCATGTTTGTCAACAAGGCCATGACTTGGTTCTTAGTGAATCACATGACAGAACCATGTCATTTCGACACGGTTGTGTCACTTCTTTCGGAGAACCCATGCCTGGCTCGTGTCAATCAACATGGTTGTGTGCTATTGTGACTTGGGGTATTTAACCCTAAACACGGTCGTATCTGTTAGTATTAGCCCTTAAAGTCAATTATGAGATGATTGCCAAGGAAACTTTTGTATTATATTTCATTAATAAAAGGTAAATTTATGGTTATTATATTTACTTTAGATCTGTGCTAGTTAAATAACTATAATATTGTCCTAGGGTAGTAGGTTCTAGTTTATATCATATCAATTGGTTAAATTGATAGTGAGAGGTTGTAGATATACATAGAACACTACTCTTAACTATTCCTAGTTAAGCATTAATATACAAGGATAATATTAATGCATTGAGATAACATGTAAGTCAACTGATGACTTAATATCACAGGTCATGGATACAAGATATCAAGTTGACACATAAATATATATTAGAGAATATGTATTGAATTGACTCGCCATGAGAATGTTTCATGGATTATTATATAAGTATTATAAACATTCTCATAGTGACTATTAGTATGAATAGTCCTTAGACCTGAAGTCACTATGATTCCCTACATAAGAAATTGTGTACTTTGGTATCGACAAACGTCACCTATAACAAGGTGGATTATATAGTCGATCACTAGGTATGCAACAAGTTATGCGAAGGAATGTGAGTGATGTAGATGAGATCTATCCCTTCTATATGATGGAAGTGATATCTATGTGTCTCTTTATTAAGTAGGACTACTAAAATGCATTGTCATGTTCAAATAAGTCAATATGAGATATTGAGCTCATTTGGTTAAGTGAGTCTTCGTAGAGATTAAGAAATACAAAAATTAATAATGGGATGATATGATCTATACCTCATAGATCAATCTAGATATCAAGAATAGAAGGATCAAGTTATACAAGATAATAGATACATAAAGGTTAGGTCGTATTTCGACATTCGCATCACTTGGGTAGCAATGATACACTGTTAGATATCACTCATTGCTTATGTATCTAAAATGTTATTTTAGAGGCATTGCCAATGTTATGAGAACTCAGGTCACACACATAGAGAATGTGTTGATTCTGAGATATGTTTATTTAAGTTTGACTAAAATACTATGGACCTTAAGATTAGTGGGTTAATCCCAATGAATCTGGATTAGACTCAAATAAATTCAAATTAGACTCATTGGCTTATTGAATTAATGACTTATTGGGTTAATAGTTAATCTAATATATTAGCATCCAACCCATTAAAGAAGAATAATAGTGAATAATAGAGATTAATTCATCATTAATGGAAGAAGACCAAAAGGTAAAAAACCTTTTGTATTTATTGGATGAGTACAAAAGTTAATTACAATGCATTTTCGTTAAAAAAAAAACTTCCTAGTCTTCTCCCTCTTCTTCTCTTAGCTTGGCTGAAACAACCTTGTGTAGTTGATAGCATGATGAAGATTGTTCTTATCTAAAGACTGAGTTCATGAGATGAATGAGGAACATGTTCATGTGGATATCGAAGAGGCGTGACCATTCTGATCGTTCTGAGATCTACCAAATCAAAGTTGCTACCGAGATTGTACCATTCACATAACAAAGGTAACAACTTGATCAAATATGTATACTATATTCGCATGGATCTCTAGAGGGATCAGTTTTTTTTTCCGTTGCGTAGTTTTATTATTTTTTGCAAAAGATCCCTACAATGCCTCACTTGAGCACGACCGGTCATTCCAGTAGCCACCCCTTCAAGTTTTTCTCTGAATTCTCTTCTTCTCTCTTCCACCTTGAGCAAGATCTACTTCTCAGGGGGAAAGCAACTGACAAAGGGAAGGGGCTCAATAAAGGAAAGAGACGTAGACGTGATGAAGGTAACGATAGTCCTTATGACATTATTTCCCGTAATAATGATAAAAAAAAATCTAGATTTGATAATCTAGATTGTTCTCATTACCTTGAGCAAGATTTGCTCGTAAGTTAGTTTGTTCTCATTACCTTGATTGTTACACCATGAAAGTCTTAGGGATTAGGGAGGCTATTAACTGGATAATCAATAATATAGGCTGGAATGACTTGATGACTCTTAATTATCCAACCTATCCAAGATTAACCCTAGAATTTCTCAGTTCAATAGAAACTCATTTTAATTCTAATGATGATGCGGGAAAAATTTGTTTTCGATTGATAAACAATGATTATGAATAGACTCTAGCTGATTTCAATAACTATTTTGGGTTGCCTAATGATTGTACTAGTAGGTTTGATAGTTCTTTTAATAGTGAGGAATTTTAGAAAGAACTTACAGATTCTGACAAACTTAGTGACCCATCCCATTCAAAGGCTTATTCATTACAAAACCCCATTTTTGTTACCTACACCGAGTTTGAGTGAGACTATTTTTGGACGGTGTGGGAGTGATGGTGTAGTCTGGAAACTTGAACTTTATTATTTTTGGGTTATGTTGAATGAAGCCTATTTTGACTCACGGTTCTATTTCCTGCAAACCTTAGCGAGAGAATCTTAGGTACAATTGTTTTTGGTGGTTTAATCTCACATATCACCATCAACTTGTGGTGTGAGCTGTTTAGATTAGATGTTTTACATGGCAGCTCCAAGATTGACCTAGACACATATGTTTATCTATGAAGATTATTAGTCGGGAGGCATGAAATATAGTTTTGCTAGGAAATTTGGATTTTCTCTTCTTTTTCCCAATTCCGACTGCACTTCAATTAGGAATCCCGCCAATTGAGTTATTAAAGATTCCACACCCAAACATGCCCCCACTTCAGAGGACCCCACTCACGATGACCGCCCTGAATCTTCCTCCCATAGATTCGAACCCACTATACATTCATTTGCCGATGACGATATGGGTCATTCGAGATTTGACTTTTATGACTTCCATGTTGGACACTCTTCATAAGGAGCATTGTATGACAATGTCTCTCCTCGGGACGGTTCGATGGTTAAGGCATAGAAGATTGCCACATAGTATAACAATGTGCATTGAATCTTGGCGCGCCATATGAGGTCTAGAGGTCAAATCTCGGCGCGCCCGAGCATATACCTCCCCTATGTCTTGACCATTGCACTTATGACTATTAGCCACCCGTGATTTACCTCCTCCGTGTTGGCCCTAAGACGGGTTGGCGGAGGCGCTGGAGACGAACGTATTCGTCTTTTGTCACATCGTATGACAATGTGCATTGACTCAATAACAGTTCCAAGAAATGCGGGACCATTTTAGGATGATGTGAAATTTTCAATGGCAGGTTTCTATGTTTGTAATGATTATTACTATGAGCGGGATAGACCGGAGGATTTTAAGAACTCCATGGATGTGAAAAGACAGGCGGTTGTCACACTTTTTCAGTATCATGAGTACCTTGATAATTTTACCACGATTACCTAGATTTCTTGCTAGGCCATGCTCTCCACCACCTAAGATTTTATTACACTATTTACAAAAAATAATTCACATAAAATAGAAGAACAATTCTTTACTTTTGCTTGATATTTTCAATTAAAATTTTCAATTAGTTTTTGCTGGATTTTTTTATCTAAATTTTACTAGTTATTTTTTTTTTACTTATCTCTTTATATGAAATTCTCCTTGTATTTTTGTTTTTATGTCTTCATATTTCTCTTTTATTTAATTAGATTCCTTTTTTATTTTAATAAACAAATTAATCTGTCCTAAACACTAAAAAAATGGTGTAGGACCAAGAACAAGTATCTGAAAACTCAAAAAAAATCCAGTTACGCTATTTCTACTTCCTTGTCAGAACTATGATATATATATATATATATATATATATATACACACACACATATCTGTTCCCCTGCGGGAAAAGAAAATTGCGCACGTGCGCGCCTGCTTCGCTGGACGAAGTGAGTGGTTTTTTTTTT
>JBAMIE010000041.1:1811152-1825359 GCA_037177295.1 Kaempferia parviflora | reverse complement strand
ATGTTTCTTTTTGCTTATATTCCGGCCGTGTTGGCCGAGGAGGTGTGTGTGTTGTATTACAGTTTCATATTGTCACCAGTACAGGGGAGATGCTACCGGATTTTCGTCTGGCAGGGATCCCCTTAGAGCGTGACATTTTGTGTATGGCGAGCTTTCTATTGTTAGACAAAAGCCATTATGGGAAGGATTAGAACGTTTAGCTACTGAAATTGGGCTACGTTGGCTTGCATTTGGAGATTTCAACTCGTTTTTATCACAGGAGAACAAGTGTGGTGGCCTGGCATCTTAATCACGCAATATAACACTTCGAATTTTTAGGATTTTACATCTTTCGCGGGCATGGAAAATTTATCCTACACAGGTTGTAGGTATATATGGAAAAATAGCTACATATGTATCAAGTTGGATAGGACACTCATTATCAAAGCTTGGTCAGAAGCAGAACTTCAAGGGTTTTCGAAATTTACTCCGTCGAGTTGTTCAACTGATCACTTGGCATGCATTGTTTCTATCTTGGATGGTGGCAATCGGATACTTAAACCCTCAAAAAAATTTAATATATGGGTGAAGCATGAACAATTTTTGCCTCTTGTGGAAGCTAAGTGGGCTAAATAATTTTAGCAAATAGGTCATAGTACAACTCAGTTCTAACTCCTTCAAATCCTAAAGTCATTGAAAGGTGATCTAAAATGATTGAACGTGGAGCATTTCTGGCACATATCGCAAAGGGCAGCAGCTACACGACAATGCTGAGGGATACTCAGAAAGAGGATCTTACAAAATGATGCTATGATAGATACATACAAGTCTCTCCAATAAGATGCAACAAGATTGAGTGAAGTCGAACATAGTTTTTGTATGCAACGGGCAAAGGCCTATTTCAAAAAGGTTTACTGAAACTCTTCTTTCTTCCATGCTCTTGTGGAGCAAAACAATCGAAAGAATGATATTATAGCCGTGGAGAAATCAGATGGGTAACTCACCACATCATTTGCAGAAATTGTGATAACCTTTACGAACCACTTATAGTCGCAACTAGGTGCAGGGGTGCACAGATCTTCTTTTCAGCATGAGTGTATACAACATGACCAAATGGCATAATCTGATCAACATGACCAACTTGTATGTATTCCCTACATTGAAGAAATCAAAGGGGCCCTATTTAATATTGGTGATCACAAAGAGCCTGGTTCTGATGGATATGACTCTTGGTTCTTCAAAAACTCTTAGGATATAATCCAACCGGTCTTTGTGGCTGTTATACAAGAATTTTTTTTTGCACCAAAAGTTGTTACGGAGATAGAACCATATCTTGACGCACTTGTTCCTAAGTCGGCATATGCTAGTAAAGTGTCTGACTACCTGCCTATATCTGGTTTTCTATAAGTTATTTTTAAGATATTGACTAGCAGAATTTTAGACACCATGGATTAAATTGTACACTAGTCTCAGGCAACGTTTGTGCAGTGCAAACTTATCTATAACAATATTCACTTGACCCAAGAATTTTTCAAAAGATATGGTAGGATGAGGATATTTTCCAAATGCATCATGAAGAATGATCTCCAGAAAACTTTCAATTCTGTAAACGGGACTTATTCCAAGATGTTTTGCTAAGACTGAACTTTCCATTGCAGTTTGTGTCCTAAATCATGGAGTGTGTGCTGACAACTTCCTTCTTACTGGCTATTAATGGAGATTCATTATCACCTTATCTGTTTGGCGTCCGTATAGAGACTTTTGGAAGATGGCAAAATTCAACTATCATCCTTAATGTGGTCATCTCAGACTAGCTCATCTTGCCTATACGGATAATCTTCTTTTATTTGGCTGAGGTGATGTAACTTCTGTTGATATCCTGATATATTATTTACTAGATTTTGGTACAGTGGCAGGACTTCTGGTGAATAGGCTGAAGTCAAATATCTTCCTAGCTAGAGTTGTAACTTAGCACGTTACCAGCTACTTACCATCATAGGTTTTCAGGAGGGTGTCATGCCTTTCAAATATTTGGGGATTTCAATGGCGGCATGACATCTTTGATTCTCTAATTACAACCCACTACTTGACTCGTTGGGTTGGCAAATCAATGCTTAGCCATGATAGATTTTGTCTTACGCTAACAATGCACAATTGATCACATCTATCTTAAGGAGGTTGAGTGCTTTTGACTTTTGATTCTTCCTATCCTTATGGGAATTATTGATCACATTTATAGTATCTACAAGTATTTTATGTGGATGTCAAAACATCCACCAGTATCATGGGCGGATATGTGTAGAACTAAAGATGAGGGCTGGATTGGGTTTTTGCGACCTACGAGCTTGGAACCTTGATCTTCTGGCTAAGGTGCTCTGGTGGATACGCGCTAAGGAAGATGCAATATAGATCAAGTGGGTGCACCATACTTATTTGAGGAGAGCGAATGTTTGGACTTGGGAGACGGTGCACTCGAATTCTACGCTGATCAAGAAGCTACTGCATATATGAGATCTTATCCTATTGGCTACTAGGTTGTCGGTGGATGCTATGAGCATTTATTCGTTAGATGTTCACTTATCTTGGATTTATAGAGGAAGATCAGAGATTTAACTTTACATAGGATAGGAGATGTTTACCTACCGATAGGCACTCTGAGTCTATGGATAATGGATTGTACTATAGAGGTGGACGGCTACTTACAAAGATTAGACATCTTACTTTATTACTTTATCTTCTTTGATTCATGTTGTACAGAGAACACGGAATAACAATTTCTTCGGTGAGGGCTAGTTGGATTGTGAGCCGAATTCTCAAAGTGTGCAGATTTTTATATACATGACATTGGAAGTGTATTCAAATATAATATTTTATCAAACACGAATACTTTTAATTCCCGATTATGGTGTTTTCTTGAATTTATGATTTATACCTTTTTTTTTTACTCATCCAAAAAAATCAAATAGCATGAAATAATTTATATTTATCTTAAATTCCAGTTATAATGTTTATAATTGAACTAGTATTTATATTTTTCATTTAAAAATATTATTGGTATATTTTAGATAGAAAATGTAAAACTAATAATGGAGAAGAGAAGAAAAATAAAATTAAATAATTGTTTGATTATAAGGTTTATGATTTAGTAAGAACGCTAGGTTAATGGACTATTTATTATATGTGCTTACCAATTTATTTTAATGGTTGATAAAAATTTTTTATAAGATCAAATGGATCATCAAAAATGAAGAGATCTAAATTAAATATCCGTGTTAACTAAACAAAATAACATACGCTTGTCAGACTGTTAAAAAATTAATTTACTCAATATATAATATTTTTTAAATTTTAAATTTAAATTATTTGTTTATTTATAATAATTTTACATCATTTATCTTATAATCAGATCTTTTAAACAATAGAATAGGATAGATTGACCACTACCAAAGTTTCTACATCGGAGAATTGGAGATCAAAGTTAAAATTGGCCTCTTCAATGAATGTTTTAAAATTTTGTAATCCCCAAGGTTACGACAGAAGGACAAATATCCATAATTTAATCCTCAACTATAACTCATTTATAAAAAAATTTCCTCCAAATAAAACATACAAACTTCCACGAACACTTGCATATTTTCCCTCCCAAGTTCAATGTTACCTAAATCATTAATTTTTTTAAATTTTTTTTTTTTTTTGTGAAGTTAATGTTGCGATGCATATGATAAGCTGTAAACAACACTTGTCGATGACATAAATGATTTAAAATAACACCCACAAGGAAAATAAATAACATTTTAGATGGTCCTCAATTATAATACATGACCTGGCAAGCCAATTCTAGCATGTAAAAGAAATAATACAAGAATTTTTACAGGACAACTCGGCAACTGTAGTTTATTTTCATCTTGTTGATTTACTAATATTTGACAAAATATAACAAATTGGACTAACGATATCAATCATTCCAAATGGGCAGATTGCATACGCAGAGATCACACGCTAAATAAACAATCAGAGAACAGCATTAATGGACTTGCACAATGAATTAAATTGCATTCCATCATAAAGGATTATGATGTAACCATGTAGGGTATTCAGGAGGGTCATAAAGCAATCCCTTCCCTTCGTAGAGCAATACCACCAGGGTACGACCTGTGTACTGTGGTGCTTCTAAGAATGGCTGGTTTCAAGGGTTTCTCCTGGTTGTCTTTCTGCGAAATAGGGTTGGATTTGGTACTATCTGCATTTCCATCTTTGAAATTCTCCATGAGAAATTGCAAACCCTGAAAAAAAGGAAGCTGTGATGAGGGAGCAAAGTGCGTGTCAATGAAGGAATAAAATGGTAGACGCACCTTGATTGATTTGTCCTGTGAGATGGGGGCGACTGAAGAATGAGGAAGCTGGAGTTTCTCAGCAGTTTCCTGTTTCAGGAGAAATAAGCTGTTATAGCATAAAAGGGATCGAGCACTGCATATCTGAATTAGTTAGGCTAATATCAGATTGTTTTACAAACCAAAGCAAAGTTCATTGAAAAAAACCATACGTTACGGACGCAAAAAAATAATGTCAAGGTATGATTTAACCAGGGACGAAAGGGCATAGTAATCAGACGGGTCAACTGACCCCACAATAATTTGACAACTTAATATTTTACATTTAGGAAAAATAGAAATGTAAAGATTTTATGGATTATATACCGTTATTTAAGGCCATAGATTAATCAGAAGAAGTATACCCCCAATGTCAAATTAATATTATAAAATTTATAATACGCTTACAAATATAACCAGCCTCCACTACTCTTAACACAGATAGGCAGTCCACAAATTATCTGAGGCTGTGAGTGAGTAAGTAGTAGTTACTCTATCTCAATGAGATTGATATTGCATGCATACTTATTTTGAAAAAACCATAAGTTAGTGGAGCATGCTGTAAATCTTGCAGTTTCATGACATCCACAGAGTTAAGTGTAAAACTAAAACATACCTTCTTTGTAAGAACAGTATTTCAGCTCAAAATTTTTATATTTCCCTATCAAATCGAAGTTACACAATTGAAATAGTTTAGTAACTTCGCTATGCAGGCTCAAACCTATGGCTCTAATATCTAATTATCAGGTGTAGAGCCATAATATTATGGTATATGTGCTCAAGTATAAGTGGTTAAACTGTTAACCTCAATGCTCTACATGGTCTACAATGTTGGCCAGATTATTAACTTTGGCATGGAGGTTTAGGGCTTAAAATACTCGCTTAGCAAAGTTATATATCACTTAATCAGAACAAATCTTAGCAAATTATTTTAAAAATAACTTCCTAACTAGACAGTGCAAAAACTGTGGGATTTCAACCAGGGAGTTGCTAGAGGCTCCGCTCAGATGCCTCAATTACTGAGGTACAAGTGTGATAGCAAATTCTAAGATCCACAGGTACCATACGAGAAAAAAAAGACATTTCAAAAATCATTGACATGCTGTGTGTCCTAACTTGAGTAAGACATTAAGAGATTTTCAAGTTAATCCCGCACTGCATCAAAAAGTAGGTGAAGTTACATGTCAAACACATCATGTTTCTATTATCTAGAAGAATGGTTACAGCATCTGACCTGGAAGAACTTAACATTCAGTCCATCTTTAACGCCTCCAACAAATTTGCACAAATAGTATATGCCTGCATTGGTCACATCCTGCAAGGCAATACATGCACAAAATGATTTAAGTAGAATCCTTGATACCCAGCACATGCAGTTATCAAATCACTATAAAATAAAACCTGTTTACTTTCGAGATGTCCTATCTTTCCTTCCTGTTAACAGTGACAAAGTTTTGTCAATTGTCATCAATTAAGTCTAATTTGTTGCCACTAATAAATATTAATAATAACTTACAAGCCCAGTTAGCATTTGCTGCAGCGACTCGATATCAAAGCCAATTTGAGAAAGCTCAGTTTTAACATCACCGACCTGTAAATTATACAAACTAATAAAAAAAAGTAAAAAACATTTTGTTGATCTAACAAGCATCATAGAACTTGACAGAAATTTAACAAGCACAAGAGATGATGTAACCTGAAGAGTATGAATAAAAATTGATGTAGTTTCAAGTGTACGACATTGCAGAGCTCCAAGATAAATGTTCAGATACTCAACAGTTAATCAAATAATGAATGACAAAATTAAGGTATTGCCACAGTGTACTAGGTTCATCAGTAAGCTCATTGGCTATATCTACTACATTTATAGTTATAAATTTATCCTCAAAGAGAAACACACCCTAAAGATACTTTATTCTTACAGGATTCTGGTCTAAGGCATCAAGTGGTTATTCCAAATTTTTGGATACTGTCGATCTTATTTACTCACCTCATTCATAATAGACTTAGATATTTCCTGCTGCTCATCCAGTTTCCCATCCAAGTTTTCAAGCCTCTGGGTTAGATGTCTTTTTGTTGCCTAGAAAGAACAATGACATCAGAATAATATGATAAACAAGCATGTGACTCTGAAACTCAAGTATAATAAGAAGTCTTGGGCATACAGCTAGAGCTGCAGATACTTGCTCTAGTTGCTTTGACACATTTGCAACAGCATTGGCCATATTCTTTTTGGTGACAAACATGACATCAGAGAAGGACCATCCCTGCAAACGAAAGAGAGTAAAAGAAGACAATCAATTCCCTTCTTCATATAAGAATATCTAAATGGTCAAGTGTGAAAGGAGTAAATGACTGCAAAATCCAATCTCAGAATCCCTGAAAAGGTAGTGCTCATACCAAATGATTGTCTTCTGTAATTCACACATGAAATAAGAATCAATTATTTATGCCCTCATATATGCAACAATTTAGCTAACCACAAATCTTGAGAAATATATTTGGGATAGAGGATAACCTATTTAAGCCAACCCATTTTTAAATGTTGAATCTCAGACGTCATAAATTTACTTAGAAATCTGTTCATTGTATTTCTGCCAAGTGACCTTATTTTACATGCTTTTATTTACATCTTTCCACATATATTTAATTAGCATGTAAACATAACAAAAGTATCATCCTGTGAAACAATTTAGACACACATCCGGATGGTAGATGTATTCTTCCTGTTCACAATTTGTATTAGAAAGCAACTCATATATTGAAAAAAAAATAATAGTGATTGAGAGCTATTACCATCTGAAATGCATAAACAGTAAAATTAAGGCTTCCAATTACAGTTTTTTGATAGACTAGGATTTTCATAGCTAAGGAACCTACCTTCCACCACATGTAGCAATACCCTAATGTTCCAACAGCAGCAGCAGGCATTATATAGGATGATAAACCACCTGAAGTAACACAATAAGAGTAATCATCATTAGCATTCCAGGTGCAAGTATACACACTTCTTGAGAGGCATGGAGCTAAAAACATCTGACTAGCATCTAGAGCCATAATTTCCAAGTTCAGTATACACTCAAAACAAACAATTACACGGTAGACAATTGAGTAGATATCATCATATGGACTTGGCAAAGAAAAACATAGAAGTGTAAAGGGTTTGGTTGGATTAATTGCAAAACTATCAGTATGCTAATCAGTAACCTGTGAATGAAGAGCTTGTATGTTAACCTAGTGATCAAGTCTAGAAGGGTTTGGTTCAATTGATTTGCAAAACTAGAAATAGCTTAGTAGTAACTTGTGATTGATTAAAGATAGATTTGCACAATTGTTTGATCAAGAAATGGTTTGATCAACAAAAATCAAGTGGGTGGGCCATCCATTAGTCATTTAATCAAGGCATGGCTTGATAAAATGTGATTAAGTGGGCTACCTTTCCAGTGCTAGTCCATCCATAAAAACAAGACCATGTGACCAGGAAGTGCTCTTGTTCTCGTGCTACCAACAGGAGGTGGATACAAACAAACAGGTAATATGGTTATGCCAATGCACAAAGAGGAAGGTTCTGTTCATCTCTTCATCATGCACAAATATGTTCTCTTGTCTCTTCAATGCACTTGAACAGGCATTGTGATATTAGCAAAGAACCTAGGCTGAACCAGAGTTAAGACCAAAAATTCAAAACAAATTTAACTCAGTTTCATTTTTTTCAGTAGAAGATACCTATTATAAAGTCAAAAAGCTTGAATATAATTTTGAAGATAACAAAACATTACCACATTATTATTATTATTCATCTAGAAGACACGACTTCAAGTCAAACAATAACAGCACGCGGAGCTCTCAACTTATTTAAAACTAAACTACAAGGCTTGACGTTAGAAAATTACTCAATTAACCATGAAGATCCTATTATATTGATGACCTAGACATAGAACCTAAAGATAGAAGATTCCCTTGATGACTTGACCTAGGAAGCCCCTCAATAATACCAAAGCCCTAGAAGATCTCCCATACAATTTGACTTTAAAAAAACACATCTGATTTTTTTTTTACTGCAGAAAATTTTCTTGATGGCTTGCCATCCTCCAATACCGCCTTAGGTAAACCCCTTGATATTTAAAGAACCTCTTTGTAAATTTATCCCATTTTTAAATCAAAAGTCTCTTATATGAACTTCAATACACAGTTGAAAGGGAGTACACTAATAAACCACTTTCATCAATAGATTCTCAACATGCTAAATTTTTTATCTTAACAAATGACCCCTGTCTTAAGACTAATGATCCTTTAATTGTAACACCTAAGAGCCCCCTAACAATAGTCTCCTCAGGAAACCCATAGCGACCCTTTATTCGAGCCACCTAAAGACCTCTTAGCAATCTTTCATTCAAATCTTCTTAAGAGTTCACTAACAATCCTCTATTTAATTCTCCTAAAAAGCCCCTGACAGATCCTTTGCATGAGTCTTTTTAAGAGTCATCTAAGGATCCTTCACTTGATTCTTCTAAGAAGTGTTACAATGATCCTTCACTTGGTGTCTTGGACCTTCTAGAGAACCTCTTATCAATACTTGAGCTCCTAAGAGCCCAAAACTATCCTTTACTTTAGTCTTGTATAACATCTGATAACTCACTGGATTTGAACCATATTTAAGAAATTGACATGCTTTTGACTATGATCTAAGTTTACGACTATCACACTAGTTTAAAGGACCCAAAAAAGACATAAGCATATTGAAAAAAACGCTAGTTTATGACTATCACACTAGTCTTGATAAATTGCTTATAACTGTTCTAGTTCTAGTAAGATAGATAGAGAAATGTGTCCATTTGTAGTAATTTAAGGATAGTCGATATATTAATTTGGTTCCTTTGCCTAGTTCTATCCACCAAAATGAAAGCTTTATTGTGTACGGAAAACGTATGTTGATACTAGAAAAAATATTGAGTTGAGTGATAATTGTTATAAAAAAATATGTCGATGCACCAAAAGACAATATAACACATACCTATGCGTTCATGAGCCCTAAAAATCTCTTAAGGTAGTCCCATGAGAGCATTTACATTCATCTTTACTGTGAGAAAAATTAACTCTAATTTATGTTTATTTATAATGTTCAAGTTTCAAATTGGAGAGTCGAATTATTGGGTGACACTCAAACCTCCATCTTTGTGTTGACATTGTTACAAGGAAGCTACAGAAAATTTCCATTAGTGTTAAGATTTTGAAAGAACAAAGGAATAAGATAGGATTAAAAATTGCTAAAATTACTTATAAGTTATAACAGTTCTAGCAAGTATGTGTCCATTTATAGTAATTTCTGAGTTTAATGTTGGTCAGCAACATTGCTTGTGATTGGAAACGATGACCAAAGAAAGTGCTAACAACTCATTTGAAGTTTGATTAGAGTAAATGACTTAGTCTAAGGTTTAGGGATAAAGTTAGCATTTCTTTTTACAAATTTTTGAATTTTTGAATTTTAATTTTTTTTTTTTTTTAAATGTTCACAGTTATTAGATTTTTGGAAAAGTCTTGGGATACACTAGATTGGTCTTATTTGAGTTAAGATCCAAGTTATTTGATTATCTTCAGTTTAATAATAATATTCTTTTCCCTCTTCATTCACCAAGAGTTTTTTTGGGGGTATGATGTGTTCATGCTACATCAGCTCGCTCTTTGGTTTTAATATGATATTAGACTTGGGCCTTCACCTATTAACAATGTCAGATTGAAGGGGCTTGTTAAAATGCTTGTCAAAGGAGGTTAAAAGGGAGTAGTGAAATTTCACCCCTTTAGTCTTACATTGCCAAGCGAGGCATTTTAAGCATGCTCAAATATCAAGGGGTCCTCCAACCTCAATTCCTTAACATCTTATGTTGGATTTGGCTCCCTCATAAAACTCTATGCCTTGTTTACTTGGGAGGACGGATTTAAAAACGGTGTTTATTTCATGAAAAAGGATGGATTACTTATCCTTTCTGCTGGTTACTTATTATAAAATAATAGATGGACGGATTTATGGATCCAACCGCTTATGAATCCATTAGTTGATCAATTTTTGGACATTTTTTCATCCACCCAAATTGGACAAAATGCGACTTTCCTTCCTCTGTCACATCTCTACCCCCAACCGCCTTGCACGACACTACTTAGCCGCCTCACACCCTACACGGCCACCTCGCACGTCACTACATGGTCCCTTGCGCAGCTTTGCATGGTAGCACTAAGGGGCCGCCTTGCACGGCTTAGTGCGGGCGGCACTGTGCCGCCTCGCGCGAACACGGGCAGCCTTGCCGCCTCACACGACCGCAAGCGGCTTTACTCACAGGACAACTAGCTTTGCACACAGTCGTTGGTGACTTTGCAGATTATTTTACTTTCACCAGATTATTTTTTCTTTCCATCCTAGTATTTCTCTTCTTTTCCCTTCTCTTTTGGATTTTTTTGTCTCCCCTTTTTCTTTTCTTTTCTCTTCCTTTTCTTTAATGATTTGTTTCCACCTTTAATTCCTTTCCTTCCTCAATCTGCACCTCGAAGTAAAGAGGATTAACATCAACTATATGCTCTTTATTCCATTCATGTACCATATTTCCTTAACTTTAAATACTTTCAGTTTCAACTCTCTAATTGACACATTTCCTTTATGGTTTCTCTTTCATTTAATCTTAATTTTCATATCTTTATTTATTTTTGTTAGTCCTCGTGCTTGAGGATTAAATTACATTTATACAAATGAGAACCCACATTAATGGAAAATGTAAAACTCAAAAATACAAATGTTATCAATGAATGCTTACCCCTTTTAAAATTAGGGTATCAGTTTCTTTAAAATTTCTTTAAAAAAAATTTGTACTCTTTAGTATTTATTATTTTTATTTTTAAAAAAATTGATTTCTCTCAGAATACAAAATTTGAAAGCTTATGAAACTATTTCTGAATTCATTTAATTTATTCAATTCAATATTGGCCATCATAATATTATTCAACCTTATACCATTTTATCATTTTATAATTTATTTGATATTATAAAAATTAAGATTAACTAATTTAAAAAGATTTTAAATTTTATCCCAAGGGCAGTTATACAACTTGTTTGTATTGTAAAATTATGAATATTTTTTAGCATTCTTAATGGCTTTATTTAAGTATGATTACTGAAGTGATTTTGTATCATTATGATATAATATTATAGGCGTTTCTGTTACTACATTCGAGGCATTGTTTATGAAAACTATGCCTAAATGGGGTGTAACACAGCACAAACATGCTACCTAAGGTGCAACGTAAATCAAGGTCAGCATAGGATGTTATAACACTCTAAATAACCATGTGTGCTTGTTTTCTCACAATACGTTGGAGCTAAGAATTAGACAAACTATGTTAAGGATATTCAGAGATGAGATTTGGGTGACAGGGCCTAGTAACATGTGATGCAAAATGAGATGGAAGAAGGTGAAGTAGCATCAGAAATACAGACATGAACGAGTATCATTAGTTAGATATCTTAACAAATATTTTTTCTTCCACGGGCTACCAGGACCAACGTCTACAATAGACTGGAAGTGCAAAATTATTTTCAAGGCCAATATGAAGAAGTGAGAACTATCTAGTGTACTAGTGTAGTTAAAATCGAAAGGAGATATTCCATTATGTAATCAACATGCAAATCAGATCTAGCTTATACCACAAACACACCAACCAAAGTTTAACATCCAAGTTGGTTGCTTGGATTAGCTGGCATCATCTGAACATAAGAGAATCTGCAACACACATCACACACCCAATAGATGTGCACTAACATGCTTCTTTATATTTAACGATTTTAACAAGCCAATGTAAAAATAAAAATTGCAAGGAAGAAACATGATAACAACATTACTGAAGGGAAAAAAATAGGTGAAGAAGGAAATGAAAAGATTTAAAGAAAATAAAGCGAAACAGGAAATAAAATGTAATGAAGATTTCTAAGACTTTACCCGTAGAATTTTCACCATTAACTATGGTCACTGGTCGAGATATCGCCAGTTCTCTAATCTCTTGAGCCAAATGCTTAATCTACAAACAAGGACAGGGTATAAGTAAGCAAACATCAAATATACATGGATACGATATTAGGGTTTCAAGTTAGCATGAGTGTGTATTATTTTATAAATGAGTTATTCAGGTCAACATACTAAACTGGAACACAAACCCCTTAATTGTAGGTCAAAACAGGTTAAGACCCATTTATGACCCAATGTATTTAACTCAAACCTACACACTCCAATTTCACAGGTGAGGTCTTGTAAATGGGTTTTGTCATCTTTTTCCACTTCAGGAGTGAAGCTATCATTAATTGCACCTCACATGTAGCAAACAAGTGACTTGGAGGATTGGCAAAGATATCATCTTAGAGGAAGTGATTATTGATGTCCTAGTATTGTCTTGTGTTGGAATTGTAGGAAAAGAGGAAAGTGCCTTATGAACGGACTATTTATCAACTTGTGCTTCAGTATTTTATGCCAATGTTTGGCACTGTAGCCAATAGTTTAAAGGGAAGTATTTACTTGGGTGAATTGTTATACAAAGTAACATAATGTGGTCAATTATTAAATCATGCACGGAGTTGCAAACTTCAGTATGTGACCTCTTGAGCAAAAATAGAAACAACTTAATCTTCAATACGAAGACCTTGTTACATAATAAAACAGTAAAAAAAATAGAAACAAAGTCAAAGTAACACCTGAGAAGCAAGGAGTGCAGTGTCATAGAAATTATTAGAGGTATCTCCTTCATTTACACCTTTCATAAATCCCTGAAAAGTGCAAGTACATCTCCATTTAATAGTTAATCAGGATATTACTTAGAAAAAGATGAACTGATATATGTTACTGAAGAATCTGGCCTCCCAAATGGATCGATGAAACATCATCAAATCAGAATTCATGAGGTCAGTTAATAATTCAAATGGTTATCATATCAATAAAACAGTAAACAAAGAAAAATATGCTTTATTGGTTTCTAGCAAATTTGCTCAATTTCTATTGTGGCATGGTAGGCTACAATTATAGAGAAATTGCAACATGGTTCCATCTAACCGCATCTTGCTATCTAAATGAGGATTCAAGCTCATACACTTCTTTCAGATGATTTTACAACCATATCTTGCTACTTGTGAATAAAGGGATCGACCATCAAGTTCCAAAATAATAAAAACGTATAATCATGCCAGTGACGAACATACACAAGAACTACGCCTTACCTTTTAAGGTGGCTGAAAGAGTAATTATAATGCCTTGTAAAATAAGTTATTTGTTTAACAGACATAACTATTGTACCCGCTATGCTAAATACCTGAAAACTTCTTTGACGGCACATGCCTAATCTCAAAATTCTAAGAAATAGTCTACCCCAATGCTGGATAGAGAGATCGCAGTCGAAGAATCACCTGAAGGTCCGACAAAACATCGGAGATCCGGCCGTTCCTCAGGATTATCGATCCGGTCAGACCTAGACAACAGAAAGAGTACGGAACGAGAAAAATAACATCGCAGAAGAGTAAACAGAGGAGATCGGTTTTAATCGTACCTGCACCGACGAGGATGAGGACTTTGGAGGACGACATCCCAGTCTGCATCGCCATCGCCATACCCTTCTCTGGCGGCTGTGATGGCCGGGACAAAATTCCAAGGCGGAGAGGGAAGAAGAGTCGAAAAGGGTAATGGGAAATTATGCGACGGCTTTCCTTTTATGATGGTCGTCGATATTTATATTTTAAAAAAAAAAACATTTTAGATTAAAACGGAAACTAAATTTTCGTTTAACAAAAAAATAAAAATAAAATAAAATGTTTGAGAGGGCATTTCGACGACA